>JAMXBB010000010.1:76760836-77009414 GCA_024138015.1 Lumnitzera littorea
CCAAGATTTAAATTAGGATAAATTCGTCGAAATTGTGCAAATGCGTATATGACTATAATAATTGAAGGAAATTAATTATAAGTTTATAGCTCCCATCGATCCTAATTCAAATTGAAGGAAATTAGTAAGCACTAGGAGGACAAGTAAAAGTGGAAATTTATGTCTGGATGCACAGAAGACACACTCAAATGATCAAATTAGATAGTTGGACAATGTGCTTGAAGGTGGTTTTGTCTAGAAAAATGGAAGATAGGTCCTCCATATTTTTTCCATTAGTCAATCAGACATTTAAAATCAAGACTATAATAACCATCGGCAACAACGATAAGACATTTTTATGTTTTGACCTTTTTCTTTCCCAGCATATCATTGGTTTAGTAGGATAAACTTTTTTTTTTTTTTTTTGTCATGACATGAATACTTCGTTTAGCTCTTGTGCTGTTAGAAGTTACTCGTTAATTGAGACAATTACCATACCACAAATGATCATTTATATACCATGTATTTTATGCTTAACGTTTCGAGAATAATACTGATTCTAATAAATTTTAACTTATAGTTGTCAATTATATTCATAATTTAGTATCTTACTCTTAAAATTTTGATATATATTAATGTCTTTTTTAATAAATTGATACCTTAAATTTATCGGTTGTATAATGATATGGAGATTATGATTCGTTAGATGTGTTCAGCTATATATATTTCTAAGCATGGCATGATATCGATAGGAATGACTCCAAAAAGGAGAAAACAAGCGACAGCAATAATTATGAGCTTTGATAGTGGCTTAGAGAGACCGGCTAGGGATTTTAGAATATTGTACAGTGTTTTCTTTTTGAAATGAAAAAGGTAGATATGTGTAAAGTGATAAATGATAAAACACAGTATGTAAAATAAAATTTACCATAAAGGAATCTATAAAGGACACATTTTTCTTAATGTCGCTTAGAAAAATGCTTCTTCTTTTAAATCCTTGCACCTGGAGGGTTGTAGAAAAATGATGGGGAAACAAATGCATATTTTTTTTTAATTACTAAGGGCATTTTCTTTGAAGCCGATTGAAGTAGACATGCACCTACGAGCCTTGTCGAGTAACTTGTCCTTATATTACTCAATAAATAGTTCATAAAATTAATGTTGGAAAAAATATAATGATAATTTTGCTGTGATATTCTCAAAATCATTTTATTTATTAAAAGTAACCTCCTACTATCCGCCAGCTGCTTCCTTTATCACCAATCTCACCGATTATCTGTTTATTTTACTTGATATTAATATAATAAATATTATGGATAAAATCACAAATTTTCCAAAATCAAGCTCTAGAAATAAATAGTCCATTAAGTTTGATAATACTAATAACTAACGAAGGTATCTAAATCTGGTATATATTCTATTTAAATGAAGTTAGGTTCTCTTTGCTTAGCCCACTAATTTTTTCCACACTTTATTGTCAAGGACGCATGTGGAATATGCTTTCTAATATCTTTCCGATTTTATTAACTTCAAATATTATATACGATAATCGTTAATTATTATTATGATGTGAAACCAAAGCAGTTTGCAACGGCTCATCAGCCATAGCCTAATTGATTTCACTATATATGACACCGAGCATGATTTATCTTCATTCCCGCTAGTTATAATATGTACATTCAACCACAGTGTTTGATCATATGACACTGTTTTTCTAAACTCCTCAAACAAATCCTAATATTGGGAGCAGCGATGCGACGCTTTTCATTTTAAACTTTTTTCTTTCCTTTACTAACTAAAGCCCGTGAATTTACCACCACTGATCTTAGATATGTTAATGGATCCATCAACGTTATATTTCCACCACCACAAGTTTACTCCTACAGGTCTAGTGGCTTGAACATTGTGGTAATCGGACAACTAATACTTTGCCAATAGTATTTAAAATCAGCATATTTATGAGTTTGTCATTTTTTCTTTTTATTTAAATCTTTTGTAGGATTTTGCTTTACCTGGTTGGATTTATTGCATCTAACAGTTGAGTAAGTTTTATTCTTATAGGAGAAATAATGATATCCCCTATATGGGATATATTCTCTTGAATATATGTGTCATTCTACACGGTTGGATTTTTGAATCCTCAAGTCTTTGTCCATGGTTTGATTGCAGTTTTTTCCATTGAATGAAATTTATTTTTACTTGGAAAAACACCTACAATGCTTTCTTTAAGAAAAAAAGGGGGAAAAAAAAAACTGAAGTTAAGTAAAGGAACTTCTAGTCTAATGTTAGGAGGTGGAGGAATATGGTTGTAGGCTTGTAGCAGTCATCGTGGTTGTGATGATCAATTAAAATGAAAAAATCTATGGAAAAGAATGATAATGAGTTAGTTTCTTAATAGGGCTATCATATTTCTAAGGAAATGGATCCTGTTTATGAACATTTCAGGGAATAGTAATGAACCTTCATGATTAATCCTTACCTCCCAGTTCTAAACATTGTTTAGAAAATTATTGGCTATCGCAATTTTTATAATTACTCTAATAATATCTAACTATCAGAAATACTAAAATATGATAATCATTAAAAATGTTGGATATATGTATGTATGTATGGATTTGTTACTTCTAAAACTAATCGGATATTTATTTGTTTCTAATATTATGTTTGGTATGCGATAATAGATCAGAATAGAATCACAATTCTAAATTATATTACTTTTCTTTATGTCTTGAAATATAATTTGAAGGTAGAATCCCGATTCCATAGAATTGTCAATTTTGCCTTAAAGGGGGAATTTGACTTGAGTAAGTAGAATCATAATTCTATTCTACCTCATTAATTGAATTGATTTAAAATTATTTATTTAATTTTTAAATAAATTATGACATATAATAACCAAGGATATTTTTGATAATTAATATTATTTATGTATTTATTTCATTCCATTCTAAGAGCATTTCGAAATATAGGAAATATTTAATATTTTGGTTCTCATTTTATTTTATTTCATTCTAAATTATTCATACATATCAAACATGACATAATAGATTCGGAGGTTTTATTTTTTGCCAACTATTATACAACCTTAGGAGAGTGAGACAATCAAATCTAGTCCTTCTAGTCCTCATTTTATTCTATTTCATTTTAAATTATTTAAACGTATCAAACAAGACATAACAGATTCAAAGGTTTTTTTTTTTTTCTTTTTTTGCCAACTATTATACAACTTTAAGGGATTGGGAGAATCAAATCTAGTCCTTCAATTAAGAGATTATGGTTCTTACTATCAAACTATAAGGACCTTAGCAAAGATTTGAACCTTTTCCAAGATTGTTGTACCTCTTAGTTAAGATCCATCCATTGAAACCATTATGTTCGAGGGTTTAGGGTCAATTAGTGCAATTTCACCTCTTAAATTAACTCGATATGTGGTAAATTTTCTAGAATAAAGGAAACAAGGAAAAATAGAGGGAAAAGGGTGAAATGAAGGGAACAGAAGGTGCAAATCATTAGCAATATTTCACTTCACGTTTAATTCATATAAATTTAGGGAAAAAGGACAAAAGTAATATAGTTAGTTGCCCACTTCTAAAACATGTAAGCTTTATTCATGATCTTTAAACTTTAATCATGTTAAATTTTTTGGTAAAACATACTAATTATTCCTTAATGGGAATGACAAAATTAAAATTTTAGTTAAAATTAAACCACATTTTTGAAGTTTTGGAGACAAAAGCACATATTTTGGAAATATAAGGATCAAGAAAAAGTTCTAGAGAGTTGAGGTTTTATTGGAGTTCAATCAACAATTTCCAAATTCATCAGTAGTACTTGCATGAGCCCTTGAGTGTAGCAATTGTAAATTCATCCTTTTACACAATTTACTTATTTATTTATTTATGAGCAATTGGATTATTTCATCCTTACACTTTGAGTTAATATCCTCACTTTAGTTCTATGATTTCTCAATTTATGATTCGATCCATTTTTCATGTCTTTTTTTTTTTTCTAAAGTTTAAGGACTTCATATAAATAAATAAGAAATCCTTTATTTTTGTGTTAAAGCTAAACTTAATTATG
This sequence comes from Lumnitzera littorea, assembly GCA_024138015.1. Lineage (NCBI taxonomy): Eukaryota > Viridiplantae > Streptophyta > Magnoliopsida > Myrtales > Combretaceae > Lumnitzera > Lumnitzera littorea. The sequence goes on from JAMXBB010000010.1 coordinate 76,764,896, forward strand.
TATACCTTAAGTGAATTATTTAAGTACTCTAAACTCATTCTACAATCCAATTGAGTCTTCTATGTTTAAAGTGTGCTGGCCATCAAAAAAGATGATATGCTCATTGCATTGATATGAACATAGAGGATTAACGCAATTCATTTAAAATCGACAACTTGATTTGGGGATTTGAAATGCACTTACAACATAGAAGATTTTATTGAATTTTTGATATGACAATAGGGACTTTAGGTGTACATTTCTAGAAAAAGATTTTTAACTAAATATATTAACAATTTATCTAAAATTTATGATCAAAGTGGCACTTTCCATTATAAAATGTCGAATATAAAAATCAAAGTTTTGATCAAGGGTAAATTGTTAATAAACCTACTTTTTATGTACACTTAACCCTCTTAACTCTGAAATTAAGTATTTATGTACTTGAATCTTCAAAAATTATGCTTTTTGGTACCTCACATAACAATTTTGCGCTTTAAAAAAAATTTAAAAAAGTGATTTTAGTACTTACAGGTTCTCATGATGAATGAGTATCAAGGAAATAACGTTGATTGGATTATGGTACCATTTACTCCTAAAAGAGACTAATTAACTTCGAAAAACATGTACTTATAATAATGATGTGCAATTATTTATGTGTTAACACATGAAGGACCTTGATGGAGTCTTCCTGGCTGGAAAATTTCCATCAGGTTTCCTTTTTCACATCATCATAGAAGCATTAATCGAAATTAAGTACAAGCTCTTGAGACTTGACATTATGCTTTTGATATGGAATAAGCCCGATAAATGTTCACAGTGTTATATCATGATTTATCATGTGCGCGACAGCATATATCACGATCTGAATGATTCCGCGTCAGCTGAATTCAGTATGACAAGTCTTTCTCATGCTATCTGAAAACATTAAGGCTTGATCATATGTATATAGTTACAAATATCTGCGGTCAGATTTTTTTCACAGCTGGACACTTAATTCACTACTTGGCCAGAAAAGAGGGCTGGGATCAAGTGAAACTAGGGCTTCATTTGCTTTATCATAGGCTTCTTGTCACATGGATGTGGAGCTGATGGGGGTGTTTGTCTGTGGATAAACTTTTTTTCAGATTTTTTTTTTCTCTCTCTATTTTTGTTAAAATTAAAGGTTGAAAATCGTCAGTATGTGATAGTCTCAAGAAGTTTCGGTTACTATTGACTTTTCATAGTAGAAGTGTTAGCAGGATGACAAGAAGGCAAGCGCTATCTAGTGATGATAGTTAACAATATCGAAATATATCCATGGAAAATGAGAAAAATCATCTTTATTTGAGCTTGGAAGAAGAAAAGGAAATGTTATTGTTTTGTTGTCTACCACCACTCACTAGTAAAAGCAACTATTATATGCAATATCTTCAAATCGTTATAACAATATTCAATAGTTTTAAAACTTGATTATAACAAACGATGAAAGCATTTGGAAAACATTTTCCACAAAACAAATACGCACCTACATAAACGTAGTTTCACCACCATAGAGGTATACAAAATAATGAAACATCATTACCACCAGCAAATAATTGTTCTTTTACACTGTGATGTTATTCATGAAAATCTCCCAACGGTATACATAGGGTTGTATACTGATTTTCTTTACTTAGATTTGTACATGGTTAAGAATATAAAGGAGTGCTTCCAGAACAAAGCCTATGCTCAACTTGTACTCAATGAAAGGAACCATTTGTTTGTGCAGGACAACATGGATCTCTAGAGTGAAGGACAAAACCTCTTGGTGAATGTAAAGGATCAAGCAAGAAACAACGCTCCATGGCTTTACAAAGCAAGTATGAAGGTATGAAAATTGATGAGTAAACCTACCATTGCATTTGATGTTCATGAAACACTCATTGAAATGAAGTGATCATAGTAGACCAACAACAAATGTCAGATCAGTAAACAAGGAAAGCATGTATAAATAAATATGTTTGCCTATATTACTCTCAGATCCTTGAAGCAATTTGTGCTTAACCAAACATCAATTCCCTGCTTGTGTAAATACATTAAGACCTTGCTAGAATTAAAAGGTATAAGAAGAAATTAAGTAAAAATACATTTTGCATTATGATAAATAAGAAATATATAAAAGCAAAATCAATCAAAATAGCCAAATAAAAGACGGCTATATATATTTTAGATATGCCAAAAAGGTTTGATATTTGATAATAACATTTAGTACTTGATTAATCCAAATAGTAATAATACATGGAAATACCGGGGAATTAATGGAAGATAGTTTAATAAAAGCACTCATACCAAGAAAATTTAAAAAAAAAAAGGAAAGGAAAAAGAAAAAGATTTAATAATTAACCTCATCTTACATTTTGTGTTCATGAACCCCCTAAAGGCAGGCAATGATTACTGTTGTTCTGGATGTCCCATGGTTTTCCATAAACTTGATGATGGGTTCCTGCTAAAAGAACATATGAATTGGCACATATTAGGAAAATACTAAGAATTTTAGAGAAAAATTGTAGATCTACATGTTTTTAGTATATGTCTAGAAAAGTTAAAAAGTAAATACAGCTAGCTGGGTTGTACTGGAAATATTGGAAAAAATGATCTAACAAGTATGAGAAAAATCCGGTTAAGAACTGATGAAAGTGTTATGTTTTATGACAAAGAACACATGCACCGGTTTAAAAATTAAAAAGAAAAAAAAAAAGACCAGTAAAAAACAAATACACCTGTACACGGATGAATCGCAGCATTAGTATCCCAGTTTTGGGGCACACTAGGAAGAACATGTTCAGGATTACTGTAGCTGCTGATTAAATCTTTATTGGTGGAGAAAACTGCAAGGTTTCGTTGACTGTAACCCAAAATTGAAGCCATTGCGTGATGATTCATCACCATCTTCTTCGATTTCATAACATAGGATTGTTGATCAACCATTATTTCTTCAACTTCACTGTTGTTTGATGCTGCTGCTGCTTGAGTTGTACTGGTACTATTGTTGTTGTTATTCTCCACAACTTGCAAATCATGAGAAACAGCCTGGTTTTGCTGCTGTTGTGCCCTAAATTGGTTGGTGGTGCTTGAGTTTTTCACTTTAGTCCTCTCTCTGGCTCTGGCTCTTGCTTTTGACCTAGAATCTTTGGTAGTACTGCTCTTTGAAGAAGCCATTTCATTTTCTTCAGTGCTGTTGCTCTCACCACACAACATGTTGTTCAACTCGTCACCATCCTCCTCCTCCTCTTCTTCTTCTTCTTCTTCTTCTTCGCCCGAAGCAGAAGAAGATGAGCTCTTGTTCTTAGACCTGGCAAGCTCCTTGATGGCTTTTTTGGAGTTTTTAAGGAGCCATCCTAGGGTTTGGCTTGCTTTGTCAAAACCCAACATGTCTTGAAGGTTGAAGAACTGGCGTGAGATGTCAATAGACAATCTTACTCTTCGATCTCTAAGACCTTGAGCCGTGTAAATCTTACTATGCCGGTCTTTTCTCATGGGAGGAGCCCCGCGAGGTTTCTCCGAGGGAATGGACGAAATGGCACCTGTGTTAGCCGATGCCACGGCGATTTCGTCGGGAGGAGGATTATTATTACTACCCAAGGCGGCGGCCGTGGTGGCACGGCATAGCAATGAGGGGTCGACGAGCTGGTGGGGGGGTAGCTGATCTTGGTAGTGGTGGTGGAGGAAGATGTTCTGGTTGATGAGAGGGAGAGGATGAGAGTTGTGGAAAGAAGAACAAGGGATTAATTGAACATGGGGGATACTGAAAGTGTTGTTGACAACATTGTTGTTATTGCTATAGTTGTTTCTGGAGGAAGATAACATTTTCGGAGGATTTAAAAGCTAAATTGGAAGTGTGATGGTCCTGAAAATTAGTTTGGAACCTGAAATTGAAGAATCAGCAAAAGAAACCCTAGATATAGCTATGGTGTTTTCTTTTCTGACTAACTAGGAAACATCATTGTATAGAGTAGTACTGATAACTAGAGAGAGAGAGGATGTGGTTGAAAGAGGTGCTTCCACTCATTTTATGGTGTTTCAATTTCACATCTCTTGAATGAGGAAGAAATATAACAAAAGATGATGGTGGGTGGCATTTTTGGGTACGGGCAGTTGATGGTGGGATATGAGTTGTGTGGGTTTTATAAAAATTCGTGGCAATATGTTTTTTATTTTTATTTTTTATGTTTGTGTTTTCTTTTAGAATTTCCTCATTGCTTATTTTAGGGGATAGAAGAGTACTTCGTTACAAAAAGAAGTGTCATTGTTTGCTACTTAACTAACAGCATTTCATAATCACAATAACAACAAAAATATGCTTTTCTTTCACATAAACCCTATTAAATGCTACGTTAAGTCATTATAACTTCTTAAATGTTTCTAATTTATATCATTTGGTACACTGGACATTCATTTGTTATATATGTATAAAATGAGATCCAATTAGGAAACTTTTCTTTAAATAGTTTAAGGTTCAATTGAATAGTTGGAAAGTGTTTAAGTCTAAATTAAACATTAATTAGTGAGATTGTTGATTCGGAGATAGCTATAAAATTAAACTAAATCTTAATAGTCGAAAATAATCAAGCTGTAAATATGAGTTCATTTCATAATTTTATTATGAAAATTTCTTGAACCAAATTGAACATTTGATTTTGATAGGTAAAACAAACCAAATCACAAAAAATTGAATCATTTATCAAAACAAACTAAATTCTTTTATTTAGAGATATCTTTCGTAATAATATCTTTAAAAGAAAATTCCTTGTTTACATTTATTGAATTGCTTATGTAATTGAACTTACAACGTAGATGTGTTTGTTAATTCAAACTTTTAGCTGATATGCTAGCTTCATAACTAATTAGCTAAAGGGGTACATTTATTTTCCCTTCCTTGCACTAATGATGGCTATGGAAAACTTTTATATGTCCTCAGCGTACTCCAATTATTGATTGAAAAAATGGATAAATATTTTACTTGAACTGATGAGAATCGAATGATTTGGCTTTGAATGATTAAATAACCTAACGGCATTCACCCTAGTTATTATAATTAGTCATCAATGGACTTGTCTTGCTTGAATTGTTGAAAAGATTTTGGACCTTGTGATATGTCTCTCGGTATGCTTTGGTACTGTTTTTAAATCGTATATTTTCCAAAAATAGGATAATGAAAAAATGAAATTATAAATACATATGTACATCTCTCACAAATTAAATACCCAATAATTTTCTATATATAGACTTATTTATCCTTTAGCTTATTTAGTTTAGAAAACAACAAAAATATAATAAATTATGTTTCTTAAATCTTTCCATAAAAAAGTACATGAACTTTCATTTTTAACTTTAAGCAAATTCTTTCATAAATGGATTCAATCAAATTGCCATATTAGGAAGAATCAATTAGCCCTACTTCATCCCCTTCTAGGCTTTACTTTTGGAGTTATGGCATTTTAGAAATCAGCAACTAACTCTTGCTCATGCTATTTGACTATTAGCACATGAATACAAAGATCACTTCAAAACTTTAAAGAAGTTGTATAAAGTAGAATATCATACTTTCTTTTGGACTCCTCCATGTCATGATTGGATAAGGTTAAATAACGATGGGTCTTATATTGTATCCTCAAATTAGGCCAATCAAGGGAATTCTAAGAGATTGGAATGGTAGTTGGATTTTTGGCTTTACTAAAAGAATTGGGACCATTGATGTCCTCACCAATAAGTTTGGAGCATTGTATGGGGGTTTGTCATATTTTATTGGGTAAAATTTACCTAATATGGAAATTCATATTGATTCTAGAGTCGTTACAAGTCTTTTAGGTAAGAATGTGAATACTAAATTACTATATCATAGTGTTCTTTTTGCTTGTAGAGGAAAGTTATCCTGTCTCTGTAGGTGGAGGATTGAAATGGTATCATGAGAATTTAATGCTGTAGTTGATGCATTAGCTCTTTTGGCACAGAATGAAGTGGCTTCTTCAGTTGATTATCCCATTCTTCATTTATGTTGTCTTAATTGATTAAACAAAGACTTGTTCCCTTTTGGTTTATGTAAAAAGATGAAGACTTCAATATGCAATGTTGATCATGAAACTAGCCTTTAGATAAGACTTTTGGAGCCCCCCTACTCCAACTTTTGCAACTCCTATTAGCTAATTTTGAGGTAGAGCTTTGTATATATTGAATCATCCAATGTATGATCTTTACACCCCCAAAAAGTAAAACTTTCATTCCTCAATGAATATTTTTCACTACATTTGTGATAAAATACAAAAAAAAAAAGAACAATTATCCAAATTTCAAGTTTGAAAACCTAAATGCAACAGATAGTATAAATGTTAGATTTTAAATGGATACATATCAAACATATAAAATATGTATATAAAGTACAAAGAATGTAAAGGGACCTTAAAGTATAACTTTCATAGCAACTATAACTTTTATATATCGATAAGTGCTTGATTTATTAAGAAGATTGGTCACGAAAATAAAACCTGTAACTATGAAACTTTGCTTATGTATACGAACTTAAATTTTCTAATGAGTTATTTGTGATTTCAATCTAGTAAATATTAAAATTGGAAAATTATAAGTTTACCCTACATCTTCACTTAATTCTTTAGTGTGCTCCACATGATACCCACAAGATCTTGTTTGGATATACAAGAGAATTCACTAAGGGTCAAAAAAAGAAAATTAATTTTAGCAATTATCCTTTGGTACCATCTATTTTGGAGACATCCAATAAAATTGCCCTTTGAAACACATTAACAATTAAATAGAGAGAAATCCTAATGTTTAAGTATTAAGCTTTTATGGTAGATGTTATGGCACTATTTTTAAAAAGACAAAGAAAGTAGAATATTGCAAGAGTTTAGCAAACTAGGGTATATTAGAGTTATAAATGAGTTAAACTAGAAATGATATAGTATCAAATTCAAATTTGAACTAAACTTGAAATTCAAAAGTTTAAGGTTGACATAAACTCAATTGAATTTAGAATTTTGACCTAAGCTTGACTAAAAATGTCACTTGAAAAGGTTGAGATAAACTTAATTAAGCTCATTTAGACTCAATATATAAAAGAGTAATTTTCTTATTTCTTTTTAAATAATATCGATATTTAAACTTGACTTGAATTTCACTCAAACTTCATTAGATTCACAAGCTAGTTGAATCAAACATTACGAAACTCGACCTCAACTCAATAAACCACTTGATTAATGTGAGCTCGAGCTTGTTACGGTTTTTATAATCCAACTGGACTACATATCAGCTTAAACTAATTTGACTCATTTACATCCCTTAGTAAGATTCATTGATAAAAAGATTAAGTAAATAGATGAACAACTTTCTTAATTAATTATGAGATTTAGCATACGAGTGAAATACAAGGAAAAATTATTGTCTTTGGCAGTTAGATGAAAGTGAACAAAATGATATGCACCTTTTTTCTATTTTGTTAGCATTCATAGGAACGGGATGAAATGCAACAAAATATGACATTTCCATTTGTCTTTTGGGTCAATACAATAAAGTGTAAATCAGAGAAATGAATTATACAGTAGAACGAGATTGAATTCCATTTACTTCAACTTCTTCCTCTAGTGTTTTGGGAAACAACTTGAAAAATGTTTCGGTAATACTAATATATTATGTAAATCGGTAAGTGATATGTAAATACTAATAATATTTCGATATATACATACATGATTGATATTTTTTTAAAATAGTATGTTTCTTTATTATCATATATTAAAATTTTATTAATATTTACATGCGTTATTAATCTATGTGATGTATTAATATAATTGAATTTTTTTCTTTAACCTTGAAATGAGAAACACTTTAACTGGTTTCTTTCTAATATGATCCCCTTTCCATTTCATCTTAGCGACCAACATAAAATTATATTCCCATCCCTTTATTTCTGGTTCCTTCAATTTCCACTAATTCCAAACAATTGTAGCACAACTAGTCCCGTCAATTATCATGTTCTACTTAAGGCATGGCAACAACGGACCGGATTTCGTAGAAAAATCAATTATGTACACTTCTACGTATTATACGAGTCCAAGAGAGTGTTGGAGATGTCATTTACATCAGCAAAACTATTGCTTTCTAGGATTTGGTGTGGTAAAAAACACAGGACGGTCGTCAAGTAATTGAATAAATGATACGAATGATGAGCCCCTACCGGTTTCAGACCAGTCTCATCACTAAAAGTCATCGAAGTGATCACTGGATTGGGTTTATCAAATCTTACTTTCTTCCAACTTATTCATCTCTTCATTTTATATTACACATACGGACATTTTACGGTTCCTTATACCTTTTATTTTGCAATTTATTCTATTTTTTGTAATGTCCTATTCACGTCTGACCCACCCAGTTCTTTTTTTTTTTTTCTTTTTTTCTTTTTCCAATCAACGTAAGACACAAATGGAATTCATATAAAATTCGAATAGAATAAGATACATGAAAAAACAATTGAAAATATCATATTAGGCAAAAAAAAAAAAAAACATAATTATAATTAAAACTGTAAACGAGTTGAGTTGAGACGGTACAATATTGAGCTTGAACTCAAACTCTATTCAAAATTTTAAAGTTGAGTTTAAGCTTAATTTAAACTTAATCTAGCTTAGAATTTTGAGTTTGAGCTTGACTCGATTAAACTAGATTTATTTAAAAGATATTTCAAATACTAATTATAGTAATATTAATATTAAAACTCGATTAGAATTAATATTTGATTCGAGTTCGATTAAGCTCGTGATTTAGTTGAACCGAATATTATGAGACTTGAGCTTGGCTTGATTAACTATTTGAGTAGATCAAGCTATTCGAGCTCGAGCTCAACTGGATTATTCTTGAGTTGAATTTGAGTTAATATTAAATTGAACTTGAGTAACTTATAAATAGTTTAACTCATTTACACTTCTAATTATAATAATAAAATAGATTAATATGCTCTTAATTTTATTTATACTCAATTAATATAACTCTAAATAGTAATTTAAGTTATAAATTAAACAACAACATTTATAAAAACATAATTATGAAAAACTATTTACATAATAATGAATACCAATCGGGTCGGTAGAGGAATAAAATTCCTTATATGTTTGTGGCTATGTTGTAAGAGGGTCCAGTCAGTTGTTGCATTGGTCGTCTTATTCTTGTAAAGGAAAGAGATAACGATACGTCCTCCATTCAAATACTAACCAGAAGTCTTGTCTGGTCTGGCCCACCATATTTTTCTTACATAACTGTACCTGGTTCAAGGAACAATTTCTACCCCCTCACTGTAATGTTTTCAGGATGGGAACTAATTTTCAAAAATGGATGCCGCATATTATCATGTAGAACGTAATCAGTAAAGGTAAGTAATTAGTTGATAAAAAATAATTAATGGATAATGATTCGAATATATAATTAAAATAAAAGAAAGGCTGATTAAAGCTTCTAAGAAATAATAAGCTTGACAATTTATAAAAGGAAAAAGTACAAAAAAGCCCTTAAAGTTTTATATTTTTACAATCAGTTACAAAAATAACTTTACACATCTTTTTTTTTTACAGAAAAAGAAAAATAAGTTACTAAAATTACTATAAAGTACATTGATTTTTATTACATGCTTTCAAAAAAAAAAAAATCACAAAAATACAATATAAACAATTCAAATTCCATAATGTTGTAGCCTTTGGCTTTAACAGACTTGCCACATGTGATTTATTTGCAGACTAGTGCAAGCTCATGTATCCAATTAGGAGGATTCCAAAAGTTCTCAAGTTTTAAAAGATCTTATATGGATCACTTGCCCATTTCAAACTTGAGCGGGGTTAGCCAACTCGGCTTAAAGCGATAATCATATCGTATTACCGGAGACTTATACAATGGCTTCCCTCTTAGACTCTTAGGACAATCTAGGTTTGACTTTTTTCTTAGTACAACTATATACATAAAAATTTAAACACTTAAAAAAAAAAAAAGGAAAACCAAAGCCCAATTATTACTATTATTATTTATTTACAAAACAATGGCCCAATTAACTTCTCTTGGATCTCTTTCATGGTTAGCTCACAAACCATCTCGAGTGAAGTCGCCAAACTATTAAGTTGAAAAATTAGTTTTCCTCTTTTTTGAGCTCGATTTATATTAAGGGCTTGCTTAATATAAACTTCTCAACCATACCAAGAAGAAGTTTTATAAAAAAAGAAAAAACTATTTTGAAAAGTAGTGTCACCACATGCTCGAAATTAGGAAAAAGTGAAATTAGGGTCTATGGATGGATGGATTTTAATTTCAGCTACTAGCTTACGATTTTTCTAAAAAAATAATTTTAGAAAAGAGAAACCAAAAATCCATTAAGCTCGAAGGCTAGTTTATTTAAAACTTAAGACGTTCCATAAAAGAGATCCATAAAGTAATTAAATGGGCCTTTGATGAGTTTCTTATAGCGAAGGGGGCTTAATATTAAGAGAAAGGGGAATTTTATTTTTTTTAAATTTTTTAGGGTCACTCAAAGTATTTACGTACCTGCTAATTAGAATCAGGCTCATGTGATCCCTAAAGAATCTTATAAAACTTTAGTAGGTTAATCCATTTTATTTATGAAAGTATTTCACTTTAAGTATTTACATATTGATTAGTTTATAAAATATATATTTTTGTCCAAATCTTTAAAAAAACTAGGAATCTCTAATTTGAAAATAGTTAATTTAGATTTTTTTAAGAAAAACGTTTTTTCTAAGGTGGCAAAACATTTTTTTCTTTAAGAAAAAAAGAAAACCCCTTTATTTTTAAAAGAACTCATTAAAGATAAATACATCAAATAAATCATATAAGGTATAAATCGATAAAAAAAAAAATCATACAATACCATAGAGTTACACATTTACATGGCATGCTTATTAACTATATATTAATAATTTATAATTATCACCCAATAAAAAAAAAAAAAACAAAAACAACTTTATTATTACCTTTAAGAAAATTCTTGGATCAAATCCTTTATCACATGAATAAACACATGTTCATCATTAAACAAACATCACATAAGCACAAATCATGATAAACACATTACAATTTATTTATCAAAACGTTTAATTAAGCAAAATTAAGGAAAATTACAATGGTTGGGATCAATGTTTAGGGACAAGTTCAAATAGGAAATCAATATTTTGAAAAGATTTAAATAAGGGATTAACTTTTCAAAAATATTAAATAGGGGATCAACGTTTTACAAAGTGGTTTAAATAAGAGATTTATAATAGGCAAGTTATAAAATTGTTTTATTCACTTTGTGAAACTTTAATATTTTATTTGAATTTTTTAGAATATTGATTCACTATTTGAACTTACCTTCAAATGTTAATCCCTTTTATTGTAATTCATCTCGACAAAATTAATCAAGAACCAACATCTATTGCATGTACCAAAAAAAAAAAAAAATCAAATACAATGATTTTTCCATAAATGTTATATTATAGAAACAAGAATCATAACAATTACTTTTACAAATTTTGCATCAAACTAACTATTTTGATACATAGAACAAGATTTCAAAAGTTATTAGTAAATATTATGTATGAAAATCATCAAGAATGTAAGAACAATTTAAGAACACCTAAAGTTTAGGAACTTATCTTATGTAGTAACAAGCTGTTAGTCAATTTAAGACCTTTTTGAGCGGTCTCTAGCAAGGTGATGGCGGTTCTCAACTTATAAGTTCCCAATCTACGAAATTCCTCCATCAATTTCAAGAAAACTTGGGCTACACTCCTTCGATTTGCCTAAAGAAATTTGATTTTCCGGTAAAACCCTAAAACTAAAGTCTAGAATGAGAGGTTGAGAATTCTCTCAATTTATTTTGTCTTTCTCTCAATTTAGTTTGTCTTTCTCGCAATTGTGTGTCTTCATGAGAAAAAGGAGGTCTTATTTATAGTGTAAAGTCAAGCTCAGTGGCTAAGAAAATTCTCTTTTGTGTAGGGGAATTAAATCCTCTTACATCTTGCAATTTCAACTTGTTTTTATTTTTTTTTCCCATTTTTAGTCCAATTTTGTTGTATTTTAGATGTAATTTCTATCAAATAAATGAATAAAATCAATCTCTTATATCTTCCTACTAATTATATATACTAAATACGTAGTAGGATTGCATTAAGAGATTTTTCCCACTTTTTAAAAGATGTACATATCTAGTTTTAAAAAAGACTTCTTTTTTCCTAAATAAAAAATTTTTGTTGAGGCACTTTCCAATTATTATTTTTTAAGCTTTCTAGACCAAAATAACATACATTGATTTCCCTTTCAATCTAGTACTTTTTCCTAATTTTTAAAAGCAAAAATCGGATCAAATCAAGTAGTTTTTTGACAGCTAAAATAGCCCCATTTCCTAATGTTTCCATTTGTGAAGCAAACTAAATAGAAAAGGAAGAAGAAGAAGGGGAAAGGGGTAGGGGAGTAGGGTACCTACATGCTCTATGCATGTGTGCATTATGTTAGGGTCCCTTTTTGTAAGATACTTATACTGACAAGGGGCCATTCTTTTGTACATATTGTAACATAAAGGGGGGAGGGAGGGGGGACTTTATTTTTGTGTAAGATAGGGCCTTACTATTATTAGAAATTTCCATTTTTAGGAAGTAGTGCCATTTCACCAATTTTAATGTCTACTCCTGCCAGGCCCAATAATGTCCGTAAAGTTCTTTACGGGGGTGTGAGTACTCTTTTGGATTGAAGCTCTTACTCACCACGTTAGTTGATTATGACCGGCGGCACTTGTTACATACACTATACCTTCGTGCACACACATTGTAGCCTTGTATTATTGTCAGAATTAATAAAAGTGTGCTATTCCTTTTTCCATTCGAGCTTGTGTTCCTTATAATCTGTTGGCTTTCTTCCTTAGTTGTGTTGCTTACAGGTTTAGGCCTGGCCTGGTTGGCTAGTGTTGCGTGCGGGTTAGGCTTGTTTACTACTGTAGAGGCAGGATAATAAGCGTCGCACGGTCTATTTGAGTGCCAAAGAAAGCCTCGGACCATGATAGTTAGTATCAGAGCCTAGGTTATTCCAGCGGGAATGACCATGACATGACAAGAGGAAGTGAGCAAGAGGCTTGATAGCTTTGAGGAAATCCTCAGCGGAGTATCTAAGCGGATAGATGATTTGGTCGCATTGTCAGTAAGAGTAGCTGAAGTTGAGACTAATCATCAAGAGATGAATGCTAAGATGATTGAGATGGCTGAGAATTTTGGTGTTACCGTGTAAACCCTTAAAGAGGAAATGCACATAACGACCGATGAGGTAAGACAACACTTAGAGACTCAAGTAGAAGATGTGAGAAGACAAGTTACTACTCGTGCCTCAATCAAGACTGTTGAAGAGCTACGGGCACAAGTACCTATTTTAACTCGGGTTGTAGGAAATGCTCCTAGCCTTACCCCGTTCATGTTCTTACTCATGTAAGACATCTAAAGATGCCTGAGCCCAAGGCATTCATTGGCGTGAGGGATGCTAAGTTGTTGGAGAACTTTCTATTTGATATGGAGTAGTACTTCGCTGTTGTGGGGGACAAATGATGAGAGGTCAAAGGTCACCATGACTACAATGTACTTAACTGGTGATGCCAAACTGTGGTGGCGCACCAAATATGAGGATATCCAAAATGGCAACGCTCATGTAGATACATGGGTCGAGTTGAAGGCTGAGTTGCGGACTCAATTTTTCCCTGAGAATGTTGAGTACAATGCTCGAAAGAAGTTGAGGGAACTTTGACAGGGTGATGACATTAAAAAGTATGTCTGTGAGTTCTCGACATTGATGTTAGACATCAAGAGCATGGTTGAAGATGATAAGCTATTCCATTTCCTAGAAGGACTAAAGCCTTATGCTAGGAATGAGTTGTAGAGGCAATGAGTTATTAACTTGGCTACAGCATAAGCAGTAACTGAGCGCTTGACTGACTACACTCATGACAATAAAGGGAAGAATGTGTCAACAGGACACGAGGGTAGAAAGTCGGTCAAGTCGGGCAAACCTAAGAGTGGGGGAGCCCCAAGTTCAAGTAGCAGCAATAGTAATACTGGAGGGAGTTAAAGGAAATCCTATAATTCTCACCAGTTTGGAAAGAGTGGGGCAACCAATGGAGGTAAGAAGTCCTCATTCTCGTGTTTCTTGTGTAATGGCCTACACAAAGTAGTTGATTGTCCACATAGGGTAGCACTCAATGCTATGGCACAAAAAGTAGAGAATGTCTTCCAAGATGATGAGTCGGGTAGTGATGGAGAGGATCAACCTCGAATGGGTGCATTGCACATGTTGTCGGCTGTTGGAAAGAGTTCCTCTATGCGACGTAAGCCTAAGAACAATAATGAGTTGATGTATGTCCAGTTGAACATTAATGGCAAGAGTGCTAGTGCAATGGTAGACTCCGGTACTACACACAACTTCATTGATGTGCCTGAGGCGGAAAGGTTGGGGTTAGTGCTTGCTGAGGACACTAGCTAGATTAAAGCTGTTAACTCTAAGGCCTGCCCTGTCTGAGGAGTTACAAGAGGAGTGAAAGTGAGGGTTAGAGATTGGAGTGGAAATCTCAACTTCATAGCTGTTCCATTGGATGACTTTAGCATAGTCCTTGGAATAGATTTCTTGAGACAAGCCAGAGTTGTTCCCATGCCCACAGCAGATTGCTTGTTATTTATGGGTGAAAAGCCTTGCTGTGTGACCGTTCAGAGGAACAGGGCAAACAACAATGGCAAGGAAGGGAAGAATATTGGGGTTATGATGTTATCAGCGCTCCAATTCATGAGAGGCCTCAAACATCAAGAGCCAACTTTCTTGGCTTTCCTTACAGAGAAAGAGGAAGCAAGAAAGACGGAGATACTAGAGGAAATAGAGAGGGTCTTAAAGGAGTACGATTATGTGATGCCTAATAAGCTCCCTAAGGAATTACCTCCTAGAAGGTCGGTGGACCACGAGATTGAATTGATTCCTGGTGCCAAACCACCAACTAGAGCTCCTTACAGAATGTTGCCTCCCGAACTTGCCAAATTGAAGAAGCAATTGGATGAGTTATTAGAGGCAGACTTCATTTGACCTTCAAAAGTACCATATGGGGCTCCTGTTCTATTTCAAAAGAAGTAGGATGGGAGTTTGAGATTATGTATTGACTACTGGGCTCTAAATAAGCTGACGGTGAAGAACCATTACCCAATTCCCCTAATTGCGGATCTATTTGATCAACTGAGTGAGGCCAAATATTTTACAAAACTGGATCTTCGCTCAGGCTATCATCAAGTTCGCATTGCTAAGGGGGATGAGCCCAAAATGACGTGTGTAACCCGGTATGGCGCTTTTGAGTTCTTGGTGATGCCCTTTGGTCTCACTAATGCTCCTGCAACATTTTGTACCTCAATGAATAATGTATTTTGTGAATATCTCGACAAATTTGTAGTCGCTTATCTAGACGACATTGTTGTGTATAGCAGGACATTACAGGACCATGTGAAGCACTTACGAATGGTTTTCAAGAAGCTGCAAGAGAATCATTTATATGTGGAGCGTGAGAAATGTGCCTCTGCCCAGAAGTGCATCAACTTCCTAGGTCATGTTGTTGAAGAAGGGTGGATCCGAATGGATATGGCAAAGGTGGAAGCAATCAGGCAATGGCTAGTGCCTAAGAGTGTAATAGAGTTGCAGTCCTTCCTTGGACTCGCAAATTACTATAGAAAATTCGTTGAGGGATATTTCCGTCGAGTTACACCCCTCACAGATCTATTGAAGAAGGACCAAGCATGGTCATGGGATGGGATATGTCAAAGTGCCTTCGAGGAGTTGAAGCGTGTAGTGACGGAGGAGCCAGTCCTCGCACTTCCTAACATTTCAAAGCCTTTTGAAGTTTACACGGATGCCTTAGATATTGCATTGGGTGGAGTGTCGTTGCAAGAGGGTCATCCAGTGGCATATGAGAGTAGGAAGCTGAATCAAACAGAGCGCAAGTACTCAGCCCAAGAGAAGGAGTTACTTGCAATTGTTCACTGTCTAAGGACCTGGAAACACTATTTACTAGAATCTAAGTTTCTAGTGAAGAAAAACAATTCTACTGCCAGCCATATATTGACTCAACCGAAGCTTTTAGCCAAACAAGCTAGATGGCAGGAGTTTCTTGTAGAGTTTGATATGGAGATTGAGTATTGTAGTGGACGGACTAATCAGATGGTAGATGCTTTAAGTAGGCGAGCTAATTTAGTATCTTTAGCACAGATTGCACACCAGTCGGCGAGTTAAATCTCGACTTCAATTTAACAGCAGATTAAACAACACATAGGTCAAGACCTGTTGGCCAAAAATCTCAAGTAGTTGGTTGAAGAAGGGAAGACGCGCAGATTTTGGGTAGAAGGTGACCTCATTTACACAAAGGGGTGTTGATTATATGTCCCGAAGGCGGGCAACTTGAGAAGGGCACTCATGAGAGAGTGCTATGATACTTTACGAGCTGGACATCTAGGCTAGCAGAGGACATGGAGCTTATTGAAGCAGGGCTATTATTGGCTGGATATGAAGGAAGATGTGATGACTTATATGAAGACTTGCTTAACCTGCCAACAGGATAAAGTTGAGAGGCAGAAGGTGGTAGGCCTCTTGGAGTCACTTCCTGTGCCCTCTTGCCCATGGGAGAACATCTCCGTGGACTTTATCACTTCCCTACCAAAAGTGGGGGAGCACTCATCCGTTTTTGTTGTTGTTTACAGGTTCTCTAACAATGCCACCTTCATTCCTACCACGAAGAGTTCAAGCGCAGAAGAGATAGCCTAGCTTTTCTTCCAGCATGTGGTAAAATTCTGGGGTGTACCTTAAAATATTGTGAGTGATAGGGACGCTAGGTTTATAGGGAAGTTTTGGACAGAGTTGTTCCAACTCCTAGGCTCCGAGCTGAGCATGACCTCCAATTACCATCCGTAGAGTGATGGACAAACAGAGAGATTCAATGGGTTGCTGGAGGAATACCTTCGGCACTTTGTCAGTGCTAACCAGAAGAATTGGGTTGACTTACTGGATATTGCCCAGTTTTATTTCAACATCTAGCGGAGCTCTTCCTCCAACAAGAGCCCTATAGAGATCATTACGGGTCAGCAACCACTGTTACCCTACACAGTGGTAGCACCATATACCAGGAGATGCCCAAGAGCCTATCAATTCACCCGGGATTGGAAGCAGAGTTTAGAAGTAGCAAAAGCGTATCTTGAAAAGGCTTATAAGAGAATGAAGAAATGGGCAAATCAGAACCGTCGACCTAGAGAGTTTAATGTTGGAGATCAGGTCCTCATAAAGCTTCTTCCAGAACAAGTCAGATCATTGAGGAACAAGGATAGAAGATTGATCCAAAAGTACATTGGTCCAGTTCCTATCATATCGAAGATTGAAGAGTAGCTTACAAGGTCGAGCCTCCTGCGTGTTTAAAAGTCCATCCAGTTTTTTGTGTCAGCGTCTTGAAGCCATATTATCTAGACATGGAAGACCCATCTTGCAATGTGTCCAAGCGGTCACACGTCAAGATTAAGTTCAACCTAAGTCAAGTCGTGGAAGACATCTTTGCAGAGTGAAGAGTCAGAGATCCCTCTACTGGAGAATATCATAAAGAATATTTGGTCAAGTGGAGAGATTGAGGAGAAGAAGATATAAGTTGGGAGACTGAACAAGATTTAAAGCCCTTATCTGAGAGAAAGTCAACCTTGCTAGCCAGAAGACCTCTGCCACCAGATCCAAGCTCTAGTACATATTGCCGAGGACGTTAATAGAATTAAGTGGGGGAGGATGTCAGGGTCCATTTTTGTAAGATACTTATATTGACAAGGGGTCATTCTTTTGTACATATTGTAACATAGGGGGGGGGGGACTTTATTTTTGTGTAAGATAGGGCCTTACTATTATTAGAAATTTCCACTTTTAGAAAGTGGTGCCATTTCACTAGTTTTAATGTCTATTCCTGCCAGGCCCAATAATGTCTATAAAGCTCTTTACGGGGGTGTGAGTACTGTTCTAGATTGAAGCTCTTACTCACTACGTTGGTTGATCACGACCGGTGGCACTTGTTATATACACTGTACCCCCGTGCACATACATTATAGCCTTGTATTATTGTCGGAATTAATAAAAGTGTGCTATTCCTTTTTCCATTCGAGCTTGTGTCTCTTATAATTTGTTGGCTTTCTTCCTTGGTTGTGTTGCTTACAAGTTTAGGCTTGGTTGGCTAGCGTTGCGTACAAGTTAGGCTTGCTTACTACTGCAGAGGTAGGATAGTAAGCGCCGTACGGTCTATTTGAGTGCCAAAAAAAGCCTCGGACCGTAACACATTGCACGGGTGTAGAAGAAAATAAAAAGGGTATGCGAGTGCCCAATTTTCCTTTTTTTTTTTTTTATTTTGTTTTCTAAAAGGCACCACACTACAGTACGCCACATGGCATGCCATGATAGCAATTTTTTTTTTTTGCATTTTTCAAATTTTTTGAATTTTGATTTTATATTTTTCTATTTTTTTTTTAACTTTTATGTATTCTCTAAAATTTAAAAAAAAATTTATTTTCTAGATCTTTTAAATATTTTAAACCTTCCTAAATTTTTTGCGGAAAAAAATAAGATGTCTACATAGGGGCTAATTGTATAATAATTGTATTAACATTTTTGTAGGTTTAGTTTTAATGGTTTGATTGTTTTGGGAGGAAGGGGGTGGAATTTATTTTATATACCATGAATGCATGATAGATACACTTGAAACCGAGCCGTCTTAAGACCTTAAGATGGGGAGCTATTGTGTAAGTTTAGGGCATAGTGGGGCAACTACCGTTTGGGGTCGATTAGGCTACCTAACTTAAACTTTGATGTGACTAAGGAACCATTTTTTTATAAACGCATGAGGTTATAGAGTTTAAGAACCTTTAGAACCCACCCTTCTTGCATACATTTTTCAGGGTCAACAAATAACTGGTAAGGCAACATTGTTGTAAAAGAGAAGAAGAAAAAACAACAAACCCGGAGTTTCTTTCCCTGTATTTTTCCTAAAATTCTTGTACATAGGAAATCTTTTGTAATTTCTTCTAATGTAAATAGTCTTTCCTTTGTAATTTATGTTTTCCTTGTAATCTTTTAGAAATGGCTAGCTCATCTAACGCTAAGGTCCTTGTGAAAGAAATTCATGTCCACAAACCGATAAACCTAAAGCCCATACTTAACCAATGGTTTCAAACCTTCAACTCAAGCGAACAAGAGTTCTTTACCAATAAGATTAGGCCTATACTCTGACTAACTAAGGTAAATGTTAACATCACGTTGGTGAGGGCCTTAGTCTATTTTTGGGAGCCCAAAGAAGTCTCATTTTGTTTTGGGCCACACCTAATTAGTCTAACTTTGGAAGAATATACCTAACTACTTTAAGCTCTTCCCTAGGACAAAATATATGTTCTAGAGCTCAGCTTTGGTCCAGCTTACATTTTTTCAAAATTCTTGGGGATCCGTAAGACTGAGATAAATGAGGCCTTAAGTGATTACCATAATATGCTATCAAGATATGGGATCTAATTCATTGGTTCCAGACCGAACCTAGCTCCAACAAATGGGCTTTGTTTCTTGGAAATTGGAGGGAGAATTGAATCAAGGCCTATGTATTAGTAGTATTTGCCACCATCTTATTTACAAGTAGATCTTTTCTTATATACTTTAGGGTGGCAGAATTAGTGGCAAAGTTCTTGGAAAGGAAGTCTTATATTCCTATCCTACTTGCTGAACAAATAAGGAGCTATAATTTCCTTAAGAAAAGAGGCTGTAGAGATCTCAGGTAAAACATGACATTGTTAATGGTATGGTTTGTCAGCTACATCAAATGCTTTGGGTTAGACTTGATAAGGGGTACATTCGCCAATAAAATTGATCTTATTGACTCTTCTGTTTATAAGATCAAATTATTAGAAGATATCCTTATCCTTCTCTAGATAGAAGTTTTACAAGATTTCTGGGTCAAAGATATACTGTAGACCTCTAGATGGAGCAATTACACTAAGGTCATACTGGTTTGTAAAGATTATCATGCCGTACCATTGATTGGAATAAGTTGGTGCATAGGCTACTATCCAAATAACATAGTGAGGTGGTTTGGAAGAATCTAGGACATAGTTCATAGGCCTTTATTGGAGCCATTTACCCTTAACCTCAAAGAGCCTCACTTTACAGAAAAGGTATCTAAGCTTTGCAAGATCAAAGCTTAGTGGGATATTGGGACCATAAGTCCTAACATCAATTTGAGCAAATTCATAGGAGAAGTAGCCAAACACTAGGTCACCAAAGAGTACTTATACGATCAACTTCATAAGGCAGGCATGATGCAGTATTAGGCACTAGAGGTCCTTCAACCTTCCCCCACGAATCTTAGCTCTGAAATGGTGACCTACATGGATTAGTTAAAAGCTTATGAGGAAGCCCTCTATGATAAAAAAGATAGGTGGGAAAACCTCTTTTGGGAGTCTAGGCAATGATTGCGTGCCCTGGAACACCAATTGAAGATGGCCCAGAAGAAAATTCAAGAGTTTGAGGAAGCAACTGAGCATGGTCAAAAGTATGGTAAAGCAGTGGCCGTCAAACCTAGCAAGTGGAAGGAGAAAGTGTCATCCGACCCATAGAAGAAAAGAAGATTAATATAGATGAATTTGTATTTTTCCTTTTCTTTTATGTAATAAAACTCTAGGAATTAAAGAATAATAAATAACTTGCTGTTTTGTTATTTAATCGTCGATCCCCTCCTTTTCATCCACATGGTACAAATTGGGTTTCATTCATTCATTTTAGTTTTATATTTTCAAAAATTAAAATATTCATGTGCTAACTTATTGAGAAGTGATCTTAAATAGGTTGTCAAGATAGCTCCCAAGCATTAAACCTTCCAAAGAAGTCCTATTAGAACTCGCTCACAAACCAGAATGACCAATTAAGGAAACGACAACATCAACACTAACAAGCTCAAAATCATTGATCCTACCAAGTTGAGGTTCCACTATTTAGAGAAAATAGTAGGAAAGATTGTGGATCAACTAAGCTTCCTTACTGATAGCATCGCCTTGCTCAGGTTTATGGCTCCATCAAACAAAGAAAGTTCTAAAGTTCGATATGGAAAGAATGCTGAAGCCCCACTCCTTGAAGTAGAAGAAGCCTACCCTAAAGTCAACCAGGCCGTCGAATCCTTTGGGATAGAAGGGGTCTTTCTAAAGGTTAACCCAACTTTCAAGCTGAATATTTACTTGTTTTTGGTCAATCCAAAGCTTGAAGCTAATTAAGACAGACTGAAAGAGCTTGAGAAGTGATTAACTCAACAAATCATTGAAAAGATGAAAATGCTCGAAGCGTATGATGGATTTAAGCAAGTTGGTATAACAGACTTCTTTGCCTACGACTATGGAAGCGTCCTAAAAAAATTCAAAGTACCTGACTTCGAAAAATGCAATGGGACTGGATGCCCTAAGTTGCACACTCACCTGTATGTATGCAAGAAGGGCAAGTATGTGCAATATGACCAGCTTAACATCTAAACATTTCAAGACAGCTTGATAGGCCTTGCTTTGACCTGGTATGCCCAATTGGACTTGAACTAGATAAACAAATGGGTGAAATTGGCTAGGGCATTTTATGACCAATATAGGTTCAATGTTGAAGTGGCGCTAACCATGATGGATTTAGTTACCTTGAGGAAGAGGCACAATGAATCTTTTAAAGAATATGCCCAAAGGTGGAGGTCCTTAGCTGCAAAGGTATCTACCCCCATGATTGAGAAAGAGCTAACTTCGACTTTTATCAACACTCTCGAGAGACTTTATTTCTCTTACCTAATTGGGTAAGCCTCTTCTAGTTTTGCAGAAGTAGTAATGGTAGGGTATCAGATTGAAAGTGTCATCTCCTCTGCCAAGTTACAAAACCATCAAATAGAAGACCACCCTTTGCTAAACTTACCACTAATAAGCTTAGAGAAGCTATTGTCAGCATGGTCAATTTGAATACCAAAGCTAACGCTTGGGTCTCTTTTAAGGCAAATCCTTCGCCAGCTTAACAATAGTACAGAAGCTAACTATAAGTTAGTAAGGCCTTAAGGTAGTTCACCAAAATATCCATTTTACTCAGTTAGGTACTTGAAAAACTAAAAAAAGATAATCTGCTCCATTTTGAGGCTCCCAATGAAAGGTGCAGGCCAAGATTTTTTTATCCCAATGCAAGGTGTCAATATCATTTAGGATAGGTAGGCCATTCAATGGAATCATGCTAGAGGTTAAGAAATAAAATTCAAGATCTAATCGATGAAGGTACAATCTAACTAAACTTCGTAAAGGCTTCAGTTCCAAACATCAATAACAACCCCTTGCTTAACCATAGGCTAATCATTAATATGATATTTGACGACTCAGATCCTACCATCAACATGATCGATTCCAACTGAGAGCCCAGGGTTTATAGATTCAACAAACAAGAGGAGAAGCAAATTCCATAGACCAAAAGGTACACCTTCTATGTGGCTGTAGCCCTTGAAAATTATAAAACTGCCCCTTTTAACTACTAAGCAGTAAATCGGGGGCAATTAAGCTCACTTATAGGAGGGATTACTCGCTCTGGTAGAATTTATGATCCAAGGGAAGACTTGAAAAAGAAGGTTGTGTTGGAAAGGCCAAATAATGAACCAGTTGAACATGAAGAAGGATTGCCTATCTTCACCAAAATAATCAAGTCTAGCAAGTATAAAGTAATAGATTAGCTCGCTAAGACTCCAGCACAAATATCCCTCATAAGTTTATTGATGACATTGGAACCACATCGGGAAGCTTTGTTCAGAACATTGAGGGAAGTCAAAGTCCCTCGTGAAATACCGGTAGAAAGAATAGGGTCTATCACCAACTCTATCCTCATTATAGATCAAATTTCTTTCTCTGCTAAGGAATTGGGTGAAGAAGGTAACTAGCACACCAAGCCTCTATTCATAATAGTGAGGGTAAATAATATCATTACAACAAGAGTCCTCATTGACAATTGGTCATCCTTAAATGTCTGCCCTCTAGCCACCCTAGATCTATTGGGCATTAATATGACCACTATCAAGCCAAGTTTGACAATAGTTAGGGCTTTTGACGGATCTATAAGAGATATAGGGAGATCGACTTACTAGTTAATATTGGCCAATAGACTTTCAACATCTAATTCTAAGTCTTGGACATCCTAAGCACCTTCAACTTATTATTAGGAAGACCATGAATACATTCAGCAGGGGCCATACCTTCAATTCTTCATCAAAAGGTTAAGTTCATCTCTAATGGCCAGGTCATCACGATTTTAGGTGACTAAGATTATGGAATATATAAAGAAATGGCCATACCCTATATTAGCATTGAGGAGTAAGAGGACTTTGGGCTCCAAATGTTTGAAGAAGTGTGCATGATTACTGATTGGGAGAAAGATGAGAGGCTGAAGTTCAAAGAGGGCTAGTTTGGAACCTATGGGTTAGGTACATCCCAACTCCAATGGAAGAGTTGCAAAAAATCTAAGCTAGGGGCAGAAGAGGTGATAGGTTGTATCACACCTTGATGACCTTCCTACCGTTGTTAGAAACTTTCATTTGGGCCAAAATCTAGAATTTAGAGCTTGCTAAAGAAGACACTTCCAATAGGAATAAAATAGCTAGTCTATCCAACAAGCATTTGAATAATTGGTTCTCCATCTCTATGAATAACAATAAGTCTTCTCTAGGATAAAGGATGAATCGCAGTTTAATATTTTACAGAGTTTTGTAATAATTACCTCTATTCTACAGTATTGTACTCAAAAGAATTTCTTCTAAATAAGAATCAGTCTTCTTTCTCTTCACTTCTTCCTTACTTATGCTCTTTCTTTTACATACTCTTCTTTTCCCCAGATCTAATGCTCTGAATAAAGGCCATGGATACCTTGTGTAGATAAGTGATGAAAATATTAATATCACTTTCATCCCTATTGGGTTAGTTGTCAGTAGTGATATCAATAACCATAGTAACATATAAGAAAGTTGGTAAAAACATGAAATGAGTAGAATTTCCATTAATGAGCCAATTGAGATGATTAATGTTGGGACTGATGACAACACCAAAATGTTGAAGATTGGAGGGAATTTGAAAGAAGAATAAAAGGATGAAATGACCGCACTACTATCTGAATACTGAGATGTGTTTGTATGGTCTTATGAAGATATGCCTGGATTAGATTCATCAATCATGGTCCATCACTTACTCATATGGGAGGATATCAACCCTAAGAAAGAGAAGTTAAGAAGGTTCTAATTGAGTGTCTTGTTGAAAATAAGGAAGAAGTCAGAAAATTACTAGAGGTTGGTTTCATGGAGGTATTTGATTATCTTGAGTGGGTAGCTAACATTGTGCCAGTAATGAAGAAGAATGAAAAAGTTAGAGTATGCGTGGATTTTCGAAACTTTAACCAAGTAACCCCTAAAGATAATTTCCCTTTGCCTCATATTGATGTCTTGGTCGATAACACAGTCGGAAACTATCTTTTCTCTTTCATGGATAGATTCTTCGGATATAATCAAATTCAAATGTTTGAAGAAGATAAAGCTAAGACTACATTTATTACAACTTGGGGTACATTTTGCTACAAAGTAATGCCTTTTGGATGCAAAAATGTTGGGGCAACTTATCAAAGGGCCATGGTAGCAATCTTTCTTGACATGATGCACAAAGAAGTTGAAATATATGTTGATGATATGATTGCAAAGTCCAAGGAAGGAGAAAATCATGTAGATAATTTGAGGAGATTGTTTGATAGGTTGAGAAAATTCCAGTTGAAGCTCAGCCTAGAGAAGTATATCTTCGAAGTGACTTTAGGGAAATTGTTGGGTTTTATAATCAGCCAAAGGGGCATTGAAGTGAACCTTGATAAAGTCAAAGCAATAGTTGACTTGTCCCTTGCACTCACATTCAAAGAAATCAGAGGCTTGTTGGGCCATTTAAACTACATAGCCCAGTTCATATCTCTACTTACAAACAAGTGTTGTCCCTTGTTCAAGTTGTTGAAAAAGAATGCCAAGATCAATTGGGATGAAGAGAGAGAGTAAGCCTTTACAACAATCAAAGAGTACCTCATGAACCCTCCAATTTTGGTAGCTCCAAAACCTAGGAAGCCTTTATTTCTATACTTGACAATATTACCGGAATCCATGGGGTGCATGCTTAGCCAGAAAGATGAGGAAGGAAAAGAATGGGCTATATATTACTTAAGCAAGAAATTTATTGAAGGGGAATAGAAATATTCAGAAATTGAAAGAACCTACTATGCTTTGGGCTGGGTGATGCATTGGCTCAGACAATACATACTTTACTACCAGGTTGAATTACTAACTTAGCACGACCCTTTGAAGTACTTGACAGACAAATCGGCTCTAATTGACAAAATCTCAAAGTGGCAAATATTACTATCAGAGTTTGACATTACATACATGAACCAGAATTCAGTTAAGGGGTAAGCTCTAGTAGATCAGTTAGTAGGAAATCCCTCTAATAATACCCCTTAAGAGGTACAAGTTAATTTCCCTGATGAGGATATCTTAGTAGTTGAGAGAAGCTTTGATGAAGGAGAAGATGATGAACCACCGAAATGGAAGATGTTCTTCGATGGGGCAGCTAACGTGTCTATATGTGGAATTCGGGCAATACTGATATCCCCTAAAGGTACTCAATAACTTGTGGCTGTAAGGCTCGTTTTCCCATACATCTTGCGGCTTGGACCCATCTCTTTGATTATGCATGATATTGGGTTCATGCGTTCATCCATGGATCCATATCATCTTGGGATCAAAGCTTGGCTATGTTCGGAGCTGGATTCTGCTACTGTGTTCTTTTAATAGTTTGTCACTACTCTTGTGCAATAGTGGTTCTATTGTTAGCTTTGCAGTTTAGCAGTTGAGAAGTATTCTGTACTATGTTTTCTCCTATTTTCAATATGCCAAAACATAGTATGGTTGATTGTATGTTTGTTGTGAAAATTTCATTGTGAAGTAATCATTAATGTTGGATTCAAGTGTACAAGGAACTTTCAGAAACCAAGAAAGCGGTACTTGTCATGGCTAAGGGCAAGAAGGAAGCTCCTCAGCTCAGTCAGTAGGTGGCTGCTTGGATAGGCTTATTGACTTGGTAGCTAGTTTAGTGACTATTATCAAAGAAGATAGGCAATGAATTAGAAATAACCCCATTAGGGAACACAAACAGCAAGGATGAGGTAATGGTCAATTTGGCCGAGTTAACGCCCTAGTTCAACCACCTCGACCTGAAGGAATTGGTAAAGACGCTAGATAAAGTCTAGAGCTTGATGAGATTGAGGAGGAAGCAGAAGGAGATGATGAGGCCAAGGAGTACTATGGGCCTAAGGAAAGAAATGCTCGAACCCTTAGAGTTGAAGGATTAAGGATGTGTATTCCAAGTTTCTCTAGAAGTGGTGATGCCGAGGGCTACCTAGATTAGATAGATAAGATTGAAAAGTAGTTTGAATGCTATGAAGTGCCTAATAATGCATAAGTTAGACTTGCCATGTTGGAGTTCGCTGGTTATGCCGCCTTATGGTGGAAGAACTTGTAAGCTACCAGAAGAAGGGAAGGAGAACGAGAGATTAGGAGTTGTGATGATATGAAGAGAGTTATGTGGAGAAGGTTTGTGTCGAGTTATTCTCTATAGGATGCCTTCAAGTGATTGTAAGAATTGAGACAAGGAGGATTGAGTGTGGATGCTTATGTTAAAGAATTCTAGATGCTAATGATTCGATGCGAAGTCATAGAGCTTGAAGACTGAATTGTGTCTTAATTCATTGGTGGATTGAAGTATGAGATTGGAGATGTCTTGGAAATGTTAGACGTTAGAACACTTAGTGATGCAATCCAAACCCCCTAGAGGATAGAAAGGCGTCGAACAGGAAGATTCCGACCACTCGTCAACCATCCTAACAGTAGCTGACCTATTCCTAGCAGACTTGTGCAAATGGAACTAAGCAAGGCCAATGAGACCCAACTTACTTTGATTACCCGAGTTGAGGAGAAGGAACCCTCGAGGAAGTTTAAGAAGGGCTAGAGTTCAGGGAAGAAGACGGGTGAGATCAAGTATTTCAAATGCCAAGGATTTAGACACATGGCTACTTAGTGCCTGAACAGGCAAACAATGGTGATCTGAGGTGAGGTGCTGACTGTAGAGGTCGACAATACTGATGAAGAAGTTGAGGAGTTAAAAAAGGATGGATAGACTGAGCTGTCCAATAAAGAAGTCATATGTAGCGAGGAAGGGAACTTCATGCTGACTACTCTAGTGTTGAGGAGGATAATGAGTCTCAGTCTTATGGTTGAAGATGAGCAGAGAGAAAATCTCTTCCATATCAGGTGTAAGGTGAACAAATCACTATGTGCACTAATCGTTGATAATGGAAGCGCACCAATGGAGCCTCTGCATTTATGGTCTAGCAGTTGAAATTGCCAACCATGTCCCACCCGAAACCTTACAAGCTTCATTGGCTTAGTGATGAGGGAGCCCTACAAGTGAACAAATAGGTGTTTGTGTCGATTTGTATTGGCAAGTATCGAGATGAAGTGCTTTGTGATGTGCTGCCCATGAGTACGTCCTACCTTCTGCTTAGATGACCATGGATGTTTGATTAAACAGTTATATATGACAACAGGAGGAATACATGGTCTATGGAGCATGAAGGGAGAACGATGAAATTTAGTCCCATGACTACCGAGCAGGTAAAAGTCATGTAGTCCCAACTTAGCCGAACCCTGAAGAAAGAGGCTTTAGTATTGACCCGAGTCGAGCCGAAAAGAGAAATGGAGCTGGAGGGACCAACCTATCTACTTGTCAAGAAGCTTCTGGAGATTAGACCCGAGGAGGAAGAGCAATCGATCGAGGTGAAATCCTTATTGGAAGAATTTGCTAACTTGTTTCTGGAAGAGTTGTCGAACGGTTTACCCCCAAATCTTGGCGTTGAGCATGTAATCGACCTATAGCTAGGGACTGTGTTGCCAAACATGCCTGCCTACGAGTTAAATCCCGAACAGGCCACCGAGCTGTAATGGCAAGTGGACGAGTTGATGAAGAAGGGGTATATGTGCAAATCCCTGAGCCCCTGCGCAGTATTGGCCTTATTAGTGTCAAAGAAAGATGGGTCTTAGAGAATATGTATGGATAATTGAGCAATCAATTGAATCACCATCAAATATAGGTATTCCATACCCAGGCTTGATGACATGCTAGATGAATTAAGCAGAGCAAGAGTGTTCTCCAAGATCAACCTTAAAGCTAGGTACCATCAGATTCGAATGCATGAGGGCGATGAGTGGAAGACTGCCTTCAAGACACAACATAGTTTATATGAATGGCTTGTAATGCCATTTGGACTATCTAATGTGTTGAGTACGTTCATGCGACTTATGAATCATGTGCTTTGAGAATTATTGGGAAGGTTTGTTGTAGTTTATTTTGATGACATTTTGGTATATAGTCCCGACTTAGAGACTCATCGAGAACATCTCCAAAAAGTGCTTGCAAAACTCGGAGCTGAACGGCTCTATGCTAATATGAAGAAGTGTGACTTTTGTCATTCCGAGGTAATCTTCTTGGGTTTTGTTGTAAGTGGAGGTGGTATCTAAGTTGATGAAGAAAAGATAAAAGCGATCATAGAATGGCCTAAGTAGACCTGTTCTACTGATGTGAGAAGTTTCAATGGCCTAGCATCATGCTATCGTCGATTCATCAAGAACTTTAGTACGATTGTGGCCGCACTCATCGAACTCTCAAAGAAGAATGTTGAATTCAGATGGGGTGAGAAAGAGAGGAGGAGTTTTGAGGATGTGAGGGAGAAGGTGACTACAGCCTTTGTCTTAGCTCTACCGAGCTTTGATAAGGTATTTGAAGTTGAGTGTGATGCAATCGAACTAGGCATAGGTGTTGTGCTGATGCAAGAATGTCGACCTATTGCTTACTTCAGCAAGAAACTTCAAGGAGTCACACTCAACTACTTTATCTACGATAATGAGTTCTACTCCTTAGTTCGAGCCCTAACGATATGGCAATACTATTTGCTACTTAAGGAATTTGTGATCTACATTGATTATGAATCCTTGTAATACCTAAAGAGCCAACTGAAGTTGTCCCGGAGACAAGCTAAGTAGGTTGAGTTCATGGAGGGATTTTCTTATGTCGTAAAATATAAGAACGGAAAGAACAATGTAGTGGTCGATGCCTTGTTGAGATGACATACCCTCCTGACTAAGCTGCAGACGAGACTACTTATTTTTT
Source organism: Lumnitzera littorea (assembly GCA_024138015.1). Classification (NCBI taxonomy): domain Eukaryota; kingdom Viridiplantae; phylum Streptophyta; class Magnoliopsida; order Myrtales; family Combretaceae; genus Lumnitzera; species Lumnitzera littorea. The sequence goes on from JAMXBB010000010.1 coordinate 76,794,235, forward strand.
TAACCATCAAGAATTTGTATGCTGAGGACCCACACTTTGGTCTTATCTATGCTCATTATGAGGAAGGATGAATACTAGATGACTATCACATGGAGGATGGATATTTATTCAGGAAGAGAAGGCTATGTATCTCGACCTGTTCCACGTGAGAACTGTTAGTGCGTGAGGTGCATGGTAGGGGATTGACAGGACACTTTAGTTAGCATTGAACTTATGAGGTACTATCCTCCAGATTCTTTTGGCCAAGGATGAAGAGAGATGTCTAATCCATGCTAGAAAAGTATACGACTTACCGAAAGGCGAAGAGTCGAGCCAAGCAAGGACACTACCAACCATTGCCGATCCTGACATAACCATGGTTTAAGTTGAGTATGGACTTCATGTTAGGATTGCTAAGGACGTCCTGAAGGAATGACTCCATCATGGTGGTTGTGGATCGATTTAGCAAGATGGCACATTTTGTGCCTTGTTCCAAAACTAATGACGATTTGGCTATCTCTTTTCTTTTCTTATACGTAGTAATTAAGTTGTATGAAATTCCTAGGACCATTGTTTTAGAATGAAACCCTAAGTTCATGAGCCACTTTTACAGGATGTTATGGAGGCGAATGGGAACGAAGCTATTGTACAGTACGTCGTACCACCCACAGACTGATGGATGGACCGAAGTTGTCATTAGAATCATGGGAGCTTTGCTGCAGGTTGCTGTCGGACAAAACACAGCTGATTAGGATCTATGCCTACTAATCATTGAGTTCACTTACAACAGGATCGCCTACAGTATAACAAGCATGTCTCCATTTGAGGTCGCCTATGGATTCAACTCTGAGTTGCCATTAGACCAAGCGCCCTAGCCAATGCTTGACAACAATTGGCCAACCGTCGAAAGAGTTGAGGCCATCAAAACTATGCACCAAAAGGTTGTAGAGTAGTTAGGTTGAGCTAATATTAAGCTTAAGAAGCAAAGGCGAGGATGGAAGAAGAGAGAATTTCAACCAGGCGATTTGGTTTGGATACACCTCAGCAAGGAGTGATTCCTAAACTTGAGGAAGAACAAGTTGTCTCCCAAAGCCGATGGACCTTTCAAAGTACTTGAAAAGATTAATCTTAATACCTATAGGATTGAATTACTTGAAGGATATAGAGTCTTAGACTCTTTTAACATTGCCAGCCTCTAACCTTACACTCCCAAAGACGAGCAACCTGGACTTGAACTAGATTTGATCTTAAATCTCAAACAACCTAGAGGGGATGATAGGGATTAAGGACCGATTACATACTCCCGAGCCTAAGGGCTCTTACAGGTGGTCTACCGAACTGTCCAAGGTAAGTTAAGTACAGAGGAACAGTGCTTGCCCTAGTTTGATTTGTCCAACTACTTTGCTCTCCATACTATCCAAGGCGTTGCCAAGGAGACCAACGGTCATGCTGAACTGAATCCTCCGCTGTATATTAGTCTAAGCACCAAATGTGAATATAGCAATCTCTATGGTATCGAGGTTGAGCTGATAACTGTCAGGAGTTGACCATTTGTAGCTAACAATACCATGAGCTATCCTTAAGCCAACCTTAGTCCAGCCCCTTCTGACGTCAGAAATCACAGTAAAAATATGTATGTGCTGTCCTTATTGACATCACAATTTTGTGTTTCCCTGTAAAGTATTTTCCTTTTATTTAGCAAATAGAAATTCATTTTTGTAATTATCTATAATGTAAAACTTACCTTAATAGGGTACTATAAATAATCATGTAATGTAACAGCCACAAGGAGAATATGCAGAAGAATACACTGAACTTTTTACCCTCTCTTGAGCTAAGTGTTCTCTTGTTTACTCTTAAGCTACTCTTATCTAGCCCATTCAAGTGTGCACTAATGGCGAGTGACCTTCGGTCATACTTGTGCATCATATTAACTATAACCTGAGCTCATGTGAGGCATTGGTGCGTCATATCCTTTGTTGGTGCACAGGAACCCTTACTTACCTTCGATTATCATTTACTTTTCAAGCCATCTTGCTGCTTGGACCCGTCCCTTTGGTTATGCGTGATATTGGGTTCGTGTGTTCATCCATAGATCCATATCAATATGAGACTCCAAAAACGATCATCACTAATAATGGCACTAATCTCAACAACAAGATTATGTCAGAATTGTATCGACAGTTTAGGATCACTCACAGGAACTCTACTTGTTATTGACCACAAATGAATGGAGTCGTTGAAGTAGCCAACAAAAACCTTAAAAGAATCATAAAAAAAATGGCTGTTACATATAAGGACTAGCATGAGATGTTGTCATTCGCACTTATGGCCTATCTAACTTCCATCAGAATGTTGGTTGGGGTAACACCTTACTCATTCGTATACGGCACTGAAACAGTGTTCCCAATAGAGGTTGAGATCCTGTCGCTCAGAGTACTATTAGAAACCCAGTTCGATGAAGCTGATTAGGTAAGGAAATGCATTGAGTAGTTGAATCTAATTGACGAGAGGAGATTGATAGCCTTATGTCATAATTAGTGTTATCAACAAAGAATGGCTCAAGCTTTCAACAAAAGGGTATGACCTAAGAACTTTAAAGAGGGTAATATGGTATTGAGAAAGGCTCTCCCTAATACATAAGACTCTAAAGGGAAATTTGCTCCTAATTACGAAGGCCCTTAAGTTGTGAAGCGAGTATTATCAGGAAGGGCTTTAATTTTGTCTCAAATGGATGGTCTAGAATCAAGAGACCTTGTAAATGATAACATTGTAAAGTTATGTTACCCATGAGAAGTTAATGTAAAATTTTTTCTTAGAACATAAAAATGCCAATCATTTTGAATGTCACTGTGGTCTAATTTTCGTTATATGAAAGCAAAGTTTGTATCCTTGGCCATTGTCGACGTTGGAATAATCACCCTCTCCATTGAAAGGTCTAACTTCCCTTACTCCTTTTAATCGAACCCATACACTGAAAATATGAGAGAAGTTGAGAAGTGAGATCTAGGACATTAGTAATTGACAAAACTCATTAAAATACTTTATTATGGATTGATCTCCTTCGATGGGGAGTTTTATTGTCTATTTTTCAAGGAAATGTGAAATCTAAATGAGTAATCACTTCACAATAGATATTTATTAGTTAAGAACAAGGGCTTTGATTCATAAAGGTTCTGAAAAGACAAAAATAGTGGGTGGCATTACTATGATTTCTCTAAAAGAGCTAGCAAAGTCTTAGAGGTTCCATATCAAAATTAGTTGGGTTGACAACAAAGGATCAAAGAATGAGTTGGTTAGTTTTGACGGGACTTTCCAAAAAAAAAAAAAAAGGTTTGATAGTTTGGGTGCTATTAACAAAGACTAGGTAAGTACTTCCATACGATGTTAGCATATAGATTTTTGAACATTGCATTTGCATTTAGACTATGACCAGTTTTTACTCCTAACAGTCTTTTGAGCTAGCCTATAAGGCATTTACCTTCTACATTTGGTGCTGAGCCAGCCTTTGAAGGCATGATCTTAACTCAGTCTCTTTTTTATTTCTTTTAGCGATCCTATAGGGTGCTTCTCTTCATTGAGTCCTTTTGGCAAGCCCATAGGACGCTTCTTTAAGTCTAACTTAGGGTTGTAAGTCCAACTTAGGATTGCTAGTTCCCGAGAGACATTGTTGCTTAGGTTAGTGAGCCTAGAAGGGTATGACCAGGTTCTTCAAATCGATTCTAGCTTAGGGTTGCTAGTCCCCTAGAGATGCTCTCACTTAGGTTAGTGAGTCTAGGAGGGCACAACTAGGTTCCCCAAATTGATTCCAACTTACGGTTGTTAGTCCCCAAGAGATGCTCCCACCTAAGTTAGTGATCTTAGAAGGGTACGACTAGGTTTTCCAAATCGATTTCTATCTTAGGGTTACTAGTCCCCGAGAGACACTCTCGCTTAGGTTAGTGAGCTTAGAAAGGCACAAACAGTTTTTCCAAATCGATTTCTAGCTTAAGGTTGCTAGTTCCTTAGAGACGCTCTCGCTTAAATTAGTAAGCCTAGAAGGGTACGACTAGGTTTTCCAAATCAATTCTAGCTTAAGGTTACTATTCCTCGAGAGACGTTCCTACCTAAGTTAATGAGCCTAGAAAGGTACGATCAGGTTTTCCAAATTGATTCTAGTTTAGGGTTGCTAGTCCCCTAGAGACACTTCCGTCTTGGTTAGTGAGCCTAGAAGGGTACGACCAGGTTTTCTAAATCGATTCTAGCTTATGGTTGCTAGTCCCTTAGAGATGCTCCCACTTAGGTCAGTAAGCCTAGAAGGGCATGATTAGGTTTTCCAAATCAATTCCATCTTTGGGTTGCTAATCTCCAAGAGATGCTTTCACCTAGGTTAGTGAGCTCAAAAGGGCACAACTAGGCTTCAATCCTTCTTTTCAGCTCTTAAAGTGCCTCCTCTCTCTTTAATCTTTTCACCAAATGCCTAGTTAATTAAGTCTAGGGTAGTTAGCTTTTTGTTGCGCTTCTTAGATCAAAGTCCACCCCTAGGACAAAAATAGTGTCTCTTCCATTTTTATGGTAAAGTTTTGCTCAAATTTCACCACAAAGAGAGGTAACTGTAGACACTCCATTTTTGCCTTATTTTTATTTATTTTGTTTTAGAATTGTTAGAGGGTCTTAAATTGGAAAAAAATATAAAAAATAGAAAATTAAGGGGAAAAAAATGAAATTTAGAAAAATACAAAAAAATAAAGAAATAGGAAAAAGCATAAAAAAAATTAGAAATTTAGGAAAAATACAAAAAAAAAAATTTAGAAAAATACATAGAAAATTGAAAAGTCACAAAAAAATAAAAAATAGAAAAAACAGAGGATTTAGGAAATATAGAAAATGATAAATTTCTTGTTTAGAATAGAATTTTAAATAAAAGTAGAAAGAAGATTGTTAGACTTAGGCTTAGATTTGAATATAGCTCAAGCTGGCTTTATTCATACGTGTAATTTAATTGCATATATGAACAAGGCATAGGTCAACGGGCTAACAGATAAATATTTGGACATATACATTGGGTTTGGTTGGAGGTCTTAGGTTCAAATTATAGCAAAGGCTAGGGAAACCCTTTTCTTTTTTACAAAGAACATACTGCCCACATCAGAAACTGCCATGTGTCTTGACATGTGATAACCTTGGATTAGGCGGTACTGACGTAATGCCATGTAACATACCACGTCAACTAGCATGTGTTGCTATTGGATACGTTGCATTTCCCCATTAGACCCTCACAGTTGATGCGGCACCACGTCAGCTACCTTTCTCTCCCTTTCCCTTCTTTTTCTCTCTCCTTCCTCTTCTTTCCCACTCGAGAGCTAGCTTACCCCCCTCACTTTGACATGATTTTCTATGAAAATTCCCTACGTACACGTGATTTCTTGGTTTGATCTTATTCATCACATAGCCTTTTCTTAATCTATATTAAGCGCTTATCCAGATTCAATCATTTAGATAGTGAAATTTGAGCTTCAAGTTCTAAAATAATTAAGTCGTGGTAAAAAAGACATTAATTTGAAATCCTCGAATTAATTGATTCTCTTGACTTCCTAAGTTTAATTCATGCTGCATTCGTATAAATTAGGACTTAAGGAGCTTGTTTAAATGATGAGAATCATCTTACAAGCTCTCTCTCTCTCTCATTCAAGTTCTCTCTCTCTCTCTCTCTCTCTCTCCTCAACTCTCTCTCTTTACTCAACTTTAAGTGAGATCGACCATTCATCAAGCTTCCTTGCACCTCGAGCTTATGAAACCAACTTGCCCTGTACATAGCCGTACCTCCTAGACCCCTAAATGAACCATCACCATTAAACCCTAGGTGCCACTTGGACCCACAACACCACCACCTCATCCTGCCATTTCCACTCCAAACTAACCATACGGCTAAGTTCTCTACCACTAAAAACACCTAACTTAATTGACCACTTACCTTTAGTAACTACGTCGTGGACAACCCAACACCACCACTAATCATCGATTCTAACTGCCACCTAAACCACCTCCATTGACTTCGGCATCTTCCCTACCCCCCATAAGCCTAATAAAAAACTCATAACTCCCCTTTTCCCTGCTTGCTTTGGCCACTAGATCAACTTGAATTGTTGTCACTACTATTACTACTATATAGGATTTTGAAGCTCGACTTGAATCTAGTGCTTGACTTGAGCTAACCTGACTAGTGCACCTCTCTCTTGGTTTGAACTAGCTCCAATCTAAGTTGTTAATTTATTTTTATTTATTTATCATTTATTTTCCAATTGTAAATGCAAAATATAGAAAAAAAAAGAAAAAGAAAACTAAAAACAAAAGAAAAAAAAAGAAAAAAGAGAAAGGAGAAAGTAAAAAAAAATTTTTTTGTTGCTAAATAAAATAAGATAATAATAAATAATACAAAAAAATTGAAAGGATAATAATATTAAGTATGTGAAAGGTAATCTTTTTATCACTTAGAAAAACATTTTTTTTTCAAATAAGTAAAATAAATCAACCCATGTTTGAAATTAGGGCACTTTAGAATTTTCCAAAAAGAATAAAATAAAATTAATAACTCGCATTGGAGTTGGTTCGAACCAGGAGAGAGGCATATGAGTCAGGTCCTAGTGTAGGGTTGGTCGGCTTGAGTCAAGCATTGGATCCGGGTCGGGCTTTAATATCCTCTATAACAGCAGCAGTAGCGATGACTGTTCAGGCTGATTTAGTAGCCAAAGCGAGTGGGGAAAAAGGGGATTTGTGAGTTTTTTATTGGGATTATAGGGGGTAAGGAGGATGTCGAAGTTAATAGAGGTAGTTTGGGTGGCAATTAAAATCAATAGTTGGCAGTGGTGTTGGGTTGTGCACGATATGGTTGCTAGAGGTGAGTGGTTGATTGGGTTAGGTGTTTTTGGTGATAGAGAACTTAGCTGTACGGTTGGTTTGGAGTGGAAGTAGGATGAGGTGGTGTCATCATAGGTTGAGGTGGTGCCTAAGGTTTAATGGTGGTGGTTCATTTAAGGGCTATGAGGTACGGCCATGTATGGGCAAGTTAGGTTCATGAGCTCGAGGTGTGGGGAAGCTTGATGAATGGTCGGTCTCACTCAAAGTTGAGTAGAGAGAGAGAGAGAGAGAGAGAGAGAGAGCTTGTGAAATAATTCTCATTGCTTGAACGAGCTCCTCAAGTCCTAATTTATTTGAATGCATCATGAATTAAACTTGGGCAGTCAAGAGAATCAATTAATTTGAGGATTTCAAATTAATGTCTTTTTTTACTACGACTTGATTTTTTTAGAACTTGAAGCTCAATTTTCACTGCCTGAATGAATGAATCTGGATAGGCACTTGATATAGATTAAGAAAAGGCTATGTGATGAATAAGATCAAACCAAGAAATCATGTGTGTATGTAGGGAATTTTTATAGAAAATTGGGTCAAAGTGAGGGGGGTAAGCTAGCTCTCGAGTGGGAAAGAAGAGGAAATCAAGGGAAAGAGAGAGAAAAAGAAGGAAAAGGGAGAGAAAGGCAATTGACGTGGCGCTACGTCAGCCATGGGGGTCTAATGGGAAAATGCTACGTGTCTAATAGTGGCATGTGATAGTTGACGTAGCATGCCTCGTCAACACTGCCTAATTCGAGGCTGCTACGTGGTACAATGGACCCTTGACACGTAATAGCTCCTGATGTGATAATATGTTCTCTATAAGAAGAGAAAGGCTTCCTTAACCTTTGCTAGGATTCAAACCTAAGACCTCCAACTGAACCCAATACATATGTTCAAGTACTTATCTATTAGGCTGTTGGCTTATACTTTGTTCATATGTGCAATTAAATTGCATATATAAATAAGGCTAGCCTAGGTTAGATTTAAATCTAGGTTTAGGTCCAACGGTCTCCTTCTTACTTTTATTAAAAATTATATTCTAAACAAGAAATTTATTATTTTCTATATTTCCTAAATCCTCTATTTTTTTTTATCTTTTATTTTTTTGTGACTTCAATTTTCTATGTATTTTTCTAATTTTTTTATATTTTGTGTATTTTTTCTAAATTTCTTATTTTTTGTGCTTTTTCCTATTTTTGTATTTTTTTTTTCATATTTTTGGTTTTCCTTAATTTTCTATTTTTTTGTATTTTTCCAATTTGGAACCCTCTAAAAATTCTAAAACAAAATAAATAAAAAGGGGGCAAAAATGAGGGTGTATACAGCTGTACTGAACTATTCTTTATATGAGAAAGAGTTGTACTCTCTTTTCTAAGATCTTACTGTTTGGCAACATATTGTCCTTGTAGCATCTTAGAAGTCAGAACAAACTTTCGAAAAGGTAAGTAAAGTAGCTAGAATTTATGGAAGGTTTTTCCTATGTGATTCGACATAAGAAGAGTAGTGCCAACGTGGTTACAGATACCTTGTCATGTTGGTAAACCATGCTGACCACCCAACAGATGAAATTACTAGGATTTTCTCTTATCATCGAACAATATGTTCGTGACCCCATTTTGGAACTACTCTTGAGCAATGCAAAGAAGGAGTTGTTGTTGGAGGATATTATTTCAATGATGGCTATCAGTTAAAGGAAAGAAGGCTGTACATACCATGTTGTTCTACATACAAGCTGTTGTAAGGGGAGCTCATAGTGGTGGGTTATTTGGTCATTTTGGAGAGACTAAAATAGTTGACTTGTTGAAAGGAAACTTTTACTAGCTTAGTTTGACCCAGGATGTCCATAATGTAGTCGATAGTTGTGAAGTGTGCAAGAGGGCCAAGGGAATAAGAGAGCCATATGGAGAGTATATGCCTTTACTTACACCGACCTCACCTTGGGTTGACCTCAGCATGGACTTTGTCCTAGGATTGTCTTAGACATCTAGGGGAAAGGATTCAATCTTTGTTGTAGTGTACCATGTCAGCAAAATGGCACACTTTATCCGATGCTATCGAATTAATGATGCTTTATATATTACTGATTTGTTTTTGTAGGAAGTTGTTTAATTGTATAGAGTGCTAAAGACCATTTTTTCAAATTAGGATATGGAATTCCTTAGCTATATCTGGAAGACACTTTAGAGAAGACTTGGAACTCAACTTGTGTTCAACTTTAGTAGCCACCTTCAGACCGATGGCTAAACTAAAGTAGTAAACAAGATACTAGGAAATTTACTCTATGTTGTTGTGGGAAAGAATTTAAAAGATTGGGATTCGTGTTTACAAGTTATAGGGTTCACAGATAACCAAATTGTCTACAATACTATTGGGAAGACTCCTTTCGTGGTCGTCTATGGCCTCAACCTTACCATCCCCTTAGATCTGATTGGTACCCTTGTAGCTATTAAAGAGAGTCAATCTAGAGTTGCTTAAGTTCAAGAATTACAAGAACTACATTAGTTTATAGAAATGAAGATCACTAAGTTCAATCAGAGACAGTAAGAGGTTGGTAATCATGGTCGATGAATTATTTCTTTCAAACCTGGTAACTTAGTATGGATTTAACTCAGTCGAGAAAGATTTCTGCACTTGAGATAGAGAAAGCTATCTCCATGAGCTAATAGTCCATTCAAAGTTTTGAAGAAAATCAACCATAACACCTACTAGATTGAATTGCCCAAGAACTATGGTGTTTCCTCCATCTTCAATTTATTTGACTAGATTCCCCACTGAATAAAAGAAGACCCAGTAGATGTTAGGACAGAGCTAAAGCTAGAAGCCTCTTCAAATTTGATAACAAATCTTTGTGACCCCTAGGTAGATGATAGGAATCAACTCTTTAGACTAGTTACACACAGTCAAGCTAGAGGATTACAAGGACTTACATGAATAATATTAGCTCAAAACCCCGTTCAAGATGAGGATTCTTATTCTGATCTCCATCTTTTATACTATTATTGACTCGAGTGCTAAGCTTTCATAAGTACCAATACAGTTTCCAAACTACCAAGCAGTCATACAACCTTGTCAAGCATGCATGCCAACTAGCCAAGTAGCCATACCTTTTGTCGAGCTCATACCATAATCCAGGAAACTCTTGAGCCGACCAGCATCACACCTCTATCTAAGCTGGGTTACTAAGATACTCGACCTAGAGAGGATTAGCATGCACTTTAGTACCTAAGCTCTAACCTAAACTAAACTAGGTTAGTTTTGATTATTAACTTTCTTTTGACCTTGTTTGAGTAGGATCTTGCAACTGCTAAGTGGCCTCAGAATTCATTTTAGCTTAACTAATCACACTATAAGTCTCTAGTTGCCTCTTGACACGTATCTTCTGGTACATTATTTTAGAATGATTCTCTACTTTTTTGTATAGTGTATTATTTGCCATCTTTACCCCTTTTAAGAATGTTTTTGAAATCTTTTGTATATTATCCATTTTTGTCTTTTCCTTATATAGTGTAACTCTAGTTGAGGTCATATAAATACCTTACTTCCTTGTATGTAGACAACATATTATTACCTTATTGATAATTACCAATTTGCTTTCCTGAGCAATCTTAGTGTTCTCATACTTTCTTAACTCTTACCTAGTCCTTTTAGTAAGGAGTAGTGGTGAGTGACCTTATAGTTCATACCAGTAAGCTATATCTAGTGAATCGTAAGCTAAGTAGGATCAATTAGTGTATTATATTCTATTGGCAACTACTCAAATTTTTTAACTCGTTTTACTATCTATTGGGTTCTCATTCATTGTGGTTCTTCTTCGTGTGTATGACTTTAAAGATCTATAATGGCTAAAACTGTAGAAGGTTTAGAGAAAAGGGATAGCACTTTGTGAGTTGGCTAAAGCCTTAAAAAATATGATAATGCTCTATGAGTTGGCTAGATTTGCAACCCTGAATGGGAAATTGATTTGAAAACTTAGTTGTACTCCTTTGAGTTGACTAACCTAATCGAGAGTGTCTCTAGGAGATTAGTAACCTAAAGTAAGAATAAATTTAGAACTTGTAGTACTCTTCTAAGTTGACTAACTTAGGTAAGAGCTTCTCTAAGACTAGCAACCCAAAATAGGAATAAATTTAGGTCCTCATAGTGCCCCTCTGAGCTAACTAACCTTAAGCAGGATCATCTCTAGGAGATTAGCAGTCCAAATAGAGAAATCAATTTAGAACTTGATCATGCTCTTCTGAGCTAACAAACATAAGTAGGAGCATCTCTTTGAGCCTACTAAATCCTGAAAGTTGGCTAGAAAGGAGAAGTGCCTCATGGGTTGGCTAAGACCTCAGTAGAAATTGATGAAGGGAAAGCACCCTTCTATGTTGGTTGAGACCACAAGGGATAATTAAAGGGAAGAAAGTGCCCTATAGGCTAGCTTAAGACCTTAAAGTCAGGATAGCGCTCTATGAGCTAGTTAGAAGATGAGATAACGCTTTATGACTTGGCTAGAATATTGGATAACGCTTTATGAGTTGGTTATAATACTAAAGAATAGATAAAGGGAGGAAAGTGCCCTATAAGCTAGCTAAAACCCTAAGAGAAGTGCTTTAATGTAAATGTAATGTCTAAAAAATAGCTTAGCTTTATGATAAAATGTATGGAAGCACTTACCTGGCTTTATTGATAGCATCCAAATTGATGTGCCTAGGAGGTCAATTATCACTAAGACTTACCATAAGAGATGAGAATCAAATGGGTCCTTTGAAGTATTGAAGAAAATAGAATGGTAAGGATGGCAAACTGAATGTAATAGTTGATGTGAATTTGCTCGGAGGATATGACTTACCTAAGAACACAAAACAACTTGTTACATAACTTAATGTAATGCATAAGATGATGCTAAGGTCCACCTGCCACTAATCTTGACTTACATAGCAAAACTAGATTAGAGTGTATGGAAAGGGATTCGGAGAGGAATGTCTTGCAAGGACCAAGTATATTCAAAATGTCTGTAAGGAATGTAAGATGATTTCGGCTACAAGGAGAAGGGACTATTTATAGTAAGTGCCTTGAGCAACATTACAAATAAAGAAAATTACAAAAAGCCATTCATAAGAAGAGATTCCTAGTACATACGAAAAGGGTTAAATGAGACAAATGACAAAATAGTACAGTATCAGGTGAAAGGATAGGTGGCAGTGAGATATTAGTTTTATGCTGGTAGCAAATGTAAGTGTCGCCGTGTAGAAGTAATAGAGATAGTAAGCCAATGTGCAGGGGGCTAACATGAAGGGAATCTCATCACTTAGTAAGTGGGCCTTAGCACTTGGCACTAGATTGGTCGGCTTCAACACTAGGCTTCTTGGCCTCGTTATTTTGTAGATAATGTTTAGCACTTGAAGCTTGATAAAGCAAGGTATGGTCAAGATGAGTCCTTGAGAAGTTCTTTCACCATTCTCTTATAAGTTGCGCCTTATCCTTGGCAAGCTGATTAGAGAGAATTCTTCTAGTGAGTGACTAAAGGCCTCGAAGGTACACGTGGGTAAGAGGACTAATGGTTGGCAGTCCCTCAGTTCCTTGGAGTTGTTGAAGATTTGCCCTTGAATCTTGGGTCTCTTCTTCATCGAATACATAGGGTGTTAGGTTAGTTACATTAAAAGTAGTAGATATACCGTATCTGTTAGGCAGCTCAAGCTCATATGCATTGTTGTTGATGTGCTTAAGGATCTTAAAAGGTCCATCTAATCTGGGGGAAAGCTTGTTCATCCTTTTCCTAGGGAAACACTCCTTGTTGAGGTGGACCTAGACAAGGTCTCTAGGGTTGTAAACCATTTGTCTCCTTCCTTAGCTTCCTTGCTTCTTTTGTCGGGCTATGGCCCATGCCAATTGTTTGGTAACCTTCTAATGTAACTTTTGGAATTCCTCGGTGCATTGTAGGCTGAGCTGACTTTCCCATTGAATGGCTAGGCCAATAGCCATATTTAGTGGTAAGTTTGGGTTAAGTGCATAGACGACCTCAAAAGGTGACCTCCTTGTGGAGTTATGAGCTAATTGGTTGTAAGCAAACTCAGTGATAGGTAGACATAGGTCCTAATCATGTAAGTTCTTCCCAACAGCTAATTATAGGAGGTTGCCGACTGTCTTGATTACTACTTCAGTTTGGTCATTTGTTTGAGGGTAGCAAGAAGTACTGTACATAAGCTTAGTGTTGAGCTTCTTCCATGAGGTCCTCTACAAGAAACTTGTAAACTTTGAGTCACAGTCGAATACAATACTTCTTAGCATTCTATGCAATCGCATAATTTCCTATAGAAAGAGGTTAGTAATAAATAAGGCATCATTAGTTTTGTAGCAAGAAATGAAATAGCTAATCTTGCTGAACTGATCGACCACCACTATGATTGAGTCATGTCTTCTTAGCATTCGAAGAAGGTTGGCTATAAAGTCTATGCTTAGGTCGGTCTAGGGGCGCTCGGGTATAGGCATGGGTATATACTCTCCATGCGGTTCTCTCCTTCCTTTGACATGCTTACATACCTTACACCTTTCAAGAATTTAGTGCACATCCTTCATTATCCTAGGCCAATAGAAATGTTCTTTTAATATTTCAGCTATCCTCTTTTCTTTAAAATGGTTAGCTAAGCCTCTAGCATGAGCTTCTTGGACAAGTAGCACTTTAGCCGAACCACTTAGCATATAGACCTACTTGCCCTTCATCAGGAACCCTCGACTCAAGTAGAACCCATCTATAACCCCTCCAACGTTGCACTTGGTCACTAAGGCCCTAATATACGAATCATGCTCATATTGATCAAGCAGGGTGTCAAATCCAAGTACCTTAACTTGCATTGTTGTAATGAGGGTATGATGACAAGAAATGGTATCAGCCATAGTGTTGGTGTTATCTTTCTTATATTGGATGATGTAGTAGAAGGACTAAGAATTCAATCCATTTAGTATGACACTTATAGACATCTAATTTTTGCTCCTCTGTAGTCCTAATTTTTTATTTTTTATTTTTTACAAAATGGGTCCTAATTTAAAAATAAAATAATAATAAAAATAAAAAAAAATTAATAAAAGATAAAAATAATAAAAATTAACAAATGATGAAAATACCAAAAAAAAAAAAAAGAAAAGAAAAAATTATAAAAATTTTGTAGATTTTTAGGAAGTAACTTATATTAGGGACAAATAGTTTTAGTTTTAGTTTTAGCTTTAGTTTAATACAAATAATTATTTTAGGGAGTCGCGTGGTTTAAGTGTAATTCAATTGTACTAAAACTCTAAGTACAGGCTAATGGCTTAATGGATAAGCATTAGGGTATTTAATGTGGAATGAGTTTGAGGTCATAGGTTCGAATCTTGTTAGACACTTATGTGTCTTTTATTTTTCTATCCTTTTTTTTTACCAAAAAAGCAAGTTGAATGCAGGGAATTCATATCTAATCAAAATCATTTAAATCTAATTTGATTAGATTTGGAATGATATAAAGGATTCAGATCTAATTTAATTAGATACAATAGATATGATTTGATATGATCTTGTTTGGCCTTTATAAATACACACACTCCTGAAAGAATCCTTAGTTCATGGTGAAAAATGAAAAACACACAGCTCCTTGAGCACTGTCTTTCGGATCACGAACAGCAGTAAACTCCAATTGTAATTTCATCACCGCTGAATACGCTACACAGTACACAAGACTTCCACTCCATCCCATCTATAGCACCAACTGCCTAACGATCACCAAGTCGCATACTCTCGATCAGCTCCCTCTAAGACCTCCACTGCTTGAATCACAGTCGAGCTACTCTTTACTGTAGATCCCTATCCTCTTCGTCGAATAAACCATACTTTACCCCGTATTGCTATTACTATTGAACAGCAGTAGTAAACCCAGCTTTCTCCAAAGCATGCCGCTCTAAGCTTCACCTCTGATCCGCACACTACACTCCCTGGACATAACAATTTGCACAACACGTTGGAGACCTGATTGATAGCCACTAATTCTATACACCATTTACCATACTATACAGTGACTTCGACGGCATACACCATGCCTGACCTCGCTCAAGCATGGACGTTACTCGCGTATACGATGCTCACCACGCTACTGCACTGTCAACTCTTGACCTACTCTCTTTCGCTACCATAGTGCCAACACATGACCCAACAGTGAACCCCAATCTATTAATATACGTAAGCTCCACCGCAGTAACACCCAACCCTGACTTGCTCTCTCGCGTGCGACACCCTATGCGACCCAACATAGACACATACATACCATCCACACATAGATCCACACACGACAGTCGCAGTTGTCTCTACTTTGAACATAGCAACGTGTGTACGACAACAACTACTGAGAAGATCCACACATGACAGCCGTAGTCGTCTCCACATCGCTAGAATAGTAGAGCGCGCACAATAGTAGCCCCTACTCAAATCTACTGACCAGCATACCAACGAGCATAACGGCACACTACTTTACTAACACCACAACTTTGATTGAACATAACAAGTGCGTTCGCATCCACTATTGATTGCTACCAGCTTCATCCAACAATCTAAGCCGTAGTCATAAGCTACTTCACCAAACAGAGTAAGCTTGAGTTCGGTTTCTCAATTTATTTTTTAAAATATGTATTATTATTATTTATTAGTATTATTATTCATTAACTACCGTTGATAACATAAGTAATTACATATATTAATTTAGTAGGTCCTTTTGGTATTACTTCTTTTTATACATATATTATGCTTTATTTATTTAGCTAAATAGTTGTTTAACAATAATAGTATAGATATATAGGTATATATGTATATATATTAGCTTAGGATTATTTTTAGGATTAGGTTTTTTTAGAATTAGGTTTTTCTAGAAATCCTCATATGGAAAATTATTTTTTAGAAATAAAAATTAACAAAAGGAAACTTTTTACAAAAAGATTATATTGTCTTAGAGCGTCTTTTGAACATTCAAGAGTTAGGACCCCTTTATTTTTTAAAAAATAAACTGAATTAATTAAGACGTAAATCCGGTCAATTTTCAAAATTAAAATTAACCAACATACTAAAGTTTTTCTTAAAAAAGAACTATGATCGTCTGATCTTGGCTAGTGGGTACGTAGGCACCTTCGGGGCGACGATAAAATATGTAGGAATTTAGGTTTTTTTTCTTTTCTTTTGATTTTTTATTTATTTATTTTTTCTTTAAAAATATTATAATTAGAAGAATAATCCTAATTTTGGTAAATAAATAATGGTACCAGTTTGGGTTTAATAGGTTAGCTCTCGAATTCGGAACCCTCTGATTTTTCATTCAAATTGAAATTAAACAATGATAGCCAAATCATAATTAATCCACCTAATTGATTACGATTTTTTTTATTTTTCCGACTTCGATCGGGTGGCAACTTAAAATTTTTTTTTTAAAAAACCGGAATTTCGTAATTTCTTTAGTCGAGGATTAATATTAAATGGGTTAGGGTTTAGTATTAATCAAAAATAAGGAAATTAATTTTAAATAAAAGAAATCGAAAAATCAGGCTTGACAGTTTGGCGACTCTACTAGGATGCTAGAGGGCTAGCCACTAGAATTTACCGAAAATAGGATTATTATTATTATTATTATTATTTTTAAAAATAAAAATAAAAATAAATAAAAATAAAAATATTAATAAAAAAAAGAAAAAAAAAAGAGAACTTAGGTATGTTATTTTATATATTTGTTTATTTTATTTCTTTTTACTAACATCTTTTTTTTTTTGTTACAGTTTATTTAAGGGGGTAGTTTTATGGGTTTATTTTTATTCTATTATTTTGTATCATAAATGCATGTTAGATACGGTCAGAATTAGGCCGTCTTAGGATCTTAAGAGGGAGGCCATTGTGTAAGCTTTGGATGTTGTGGGGTAACTACCTTCCAGGGCTGATCAGGCTACCTCACTCAAGTTTAAACGCGACCGCAGAATTATTGCTTTGAAAAAACTCAGTGATTGCAGAACTTGAGAACCTTTAGAACCCACCCTTTGCATTACACGAAGACTTCTCTTTCAAAAAATCACAAGAACCTATGATGTGGTAGACCTAAATGCACAAGGGCAGTTGTGAAGTTATAGTTGTAACAATTCCTTGTAAATAAATTATAATAATTCTGTATAAAGTTTAGAATAGGATTATAATTATAATTTCGATTTTTTTTTTCACATAAGCATGGTTAGATCAAGTCAAGAGCCCTTTGAAGAAATGCATGCCCACTTACCACATTGGCCTCAAAGACTGCTTTAGATGTGGTTTTGGCTCTTTACCCTAGATAAGCAAGAGTTTATTAAGAATAGGATTGGGTCCATCCTCTCTTTGTAGAAAATCCTCGTGAACATCGCTCTAGTACGGGCCTTAGTTTACCTATGGGAGCCCGAATCCACCAGTTTTTGTATGGGCCTACATCAGCTAAGCCTAACTTTAGAAGAATACTCCCAATTGTTGTGGGCCCTTACAATCACTGATGATGTCTATGTCCTAGACTTGGAAGCTAAAGTACTGAAGATCTTCAGTAAGTTGTTGGGAATCAGAAAAACTGAAATAAACCGGGTTCTAAATCAAGGAAAGATCATTCGATTAGAGGATGTCATGGACTGGTTTTCTACTGAATTGAAGCATAGAGATAAACAGGAGGTTTTTTATGCAAATTTAGAAGCATGGCACCAGTACCGAGTTAACACTTTTATATTGGTGGTCTTCAATACTATCTTGTTCTCTGATGATAGACGCCGAGTCTACTTCAAAATCACATAACTCGTAACCTAACTTCTTGAAGGGAAATCATATGTCCTTACCTTTCTAGCCAAGCAGATACAGTCACTGAACCATCTCAAGAAAAAGAATCGAGGAGATCTGAAGACTAATGTGATCCTACTAGTGGTTTAATTCATTAGCTACATGAGAAGTTACCAACTTGATTTCAATCGAGTTGAGTTTACTTAGCAATATGATCTCATCAAGTCTTTTGAAGAAAGAATTGAGCTACCAGAAGATATAGCTAATCGTTGCTGGGTCTAATACTTTCAGAGTATGAAAGTGGAAGAGTTGTTGTTGACACCCAGGTGGTTTGCAAGTAATGATGATAAGAGGGTATGAAGAATTCAAGGCAATCCCTCTGATCGGCTTCAACCTTTGTACCGGATATGTCCCAGCCAATGGACTCATTGAGGACATGATCCTTAGACCATCGTTAGAAGCTATCTCATTAGACTTCTATAACCCTGGCATGATGGTGGCTGACAAAGTAGCTAAGCTCCTGAACATTCGAGCTATTTGGTGCATAAGAAAGACCACCCCTACCACTAAGGGGATAGTAGGTAGAGGCCAGACAACTAAAGGATTTCTCTATCGCCAACTAAAAGGGCTAAAAGATATGGAAGACAACAAAGAGAAGAGAGAAGTTCAAGTCGAAGCTGAACCTAAGAGAACGAGTGAAAGAGAGCAGGAGTTGGAAAATCGTTGCGAGGAATATCACCAGAAGATAAAGGCATTGGAAGCACAACTAAAGAGGACTAAGGGCAAAGAAGAGGAGGCTCCCAAGATCCGAAAGAGGAAAAAGACGTAAAATGAGCCTACTAGCCACCAAAAGATTAGATTTTGGATTTTAGGCTCTTTTAATATTTTCTTCTTTAGAATTCTTTTTCGAACAGAATGAGAGATGTAAAGCTTTACAATTGCAAAAATTAATAAAAGTTAGTTAGGTTTTGCCACATCAAAGGTCTCTTCCCAATTCTTAATTTTCCATTGCATCCATGTGACATATATCCTGCATTTATATGATTAACAACTCTTTCTTAGAAAAATGTAATATATACTAACCTTTTACTGAGTTGGCAACATAAATAGAAGTAAAATTTCAAGATAGCTCCTAAACGTGAAGTCTTTTAGAGAAGTCTGATTAGAACATGTTCCCAGACCAGGATAGCCACTACTTAAGGAAATGACGAAGACCCCGAGATCAATTATCCCTCCGAGCTGAGGTTCCGTTCCATAGAAAGGGCTATGGAGAAGATGGCAGAACAAATGAGCTTCCTAGCAGATAGCATCGCTTTGTTACGAGCCACAGCACTGGCTAATGAAGAAAGCTTGAAGACCCGTTTTGGGAAGAATATGCAGGCTCTTGAAGCAGAGCATGAATATCCAAAAGACCCATTCGAATTAGAAGGAGTCTACCTAAAAGACAACCCGACCTTTGAACCTGATACGTATGCAGCCCTGAGACCGGTTGACCAAGGGCCTAGAATAGACAACTTGAAAGAACTAGAAAAGAAGCTGACACAATAGATAATTGAGAAGATGAAAGCATTTGTAGGGTATGATGGATTTGAATAGGCAGGGATCATTGAGTTTTCCGTATATGACATCAGATCATACCCTGAGAAGTTTAAGGTATTAGAGTTTGAAAAGTATAATGGGATGGGTTGCCCCAAGCTCCACACTAGGTTGTACGTCAAGAAGATGAGTAAATATGTTCAGTATGATTCACTCATGGTACAAACATTTCAAGATAGTCTAACTAAACCGACCCTAACTTGGTATGCCTAGCTCAATTTGAACTAGATCAATACATGAGAGAAACTTGCTAAAGCATTTTATGAACAATATAAATTCAACGTAGAAGTAGCCTCAACTATGATGGACCTAGTCGCCTTACGGAAGAAGAATAATGAATCATTTAAAGAATACGCTCAAAGGTGGAGGTCCTTAGCTGTAAGAATCTCTACTCCTACTATCGAGAAGGAGCTTACATCAGCTTTCATTAACACCTTGGAAAGTCCCTACTTCTCCCATCTCATCGAGCAAGCCTTATCTAGTTTTACTGAAGTGGTAGTAGTAGGGTGCAGGATTGAAAGCGTCGTCTCTTCCGGTAAGCTTCAAGAGCCAGCAGATAGAAGACTACCGGTGTCATCATTCGGTCCTAGACCAGCCGGCAGAAAGCCTAAAGAATCTACAGTTGGTATGGTAAATTCAAATGCCAGACTAAATGCTTAAGTCACTTTCAAGACGAATCCTCCTTCGACTCAACAATAGTTCAGAGACTAGCCTCAAGCTAGTAAGACTTATAAACAATTTACTAAGATATCTGTCCCTTTAAGTCAAGTCTTTAAGAAGTTGCGAAGGGATAATTTGATACGGTATGAACTTCCTAGTGATCGATACCGATCGAGAATCTTTGACCTTATAGTAAAGTGTAAATACTATTGTGGACAAGTGGGGCATTCAATTGATGCTTGCTGGAGACTAAGGAACAAGATTCAGGACTTGATAGATGAAGGGAAAATGCAGTTAGATTTTGTAGAAGCCCCGGTTCCTAACGTTAACAATAATCCCTTACCTAACCACGAGCCGATGATTGGTATGATTTTTGATGATTGTGCCGTCAATGTCATTAATTGAGATAAGAAGCCTAAGGTTTTTGAGTTTTATACTAGCGACCAGACTCCAGAAGTGAAGAGGTATACATTTCACGTACCATTGGCACTAGAAAATTACAAGGCTACCCCATTTAACTATCACCTAGTAAATCAAGAAAAACCAGGTCCTCTAGTAGGGGGCATTACTCGATCGGGAAAGATTTACCACCCAAGAGAAGAGAATGGGAGGAAGGTCATACTGGGAGAATCAAATGATAAGCCGATGGCCGAATACATTAAAGGGCTATCGGCCTTTACTATGATGATCAAGTCGAGTGAGTATAAGATCATGGACCAACTCAGTAAGACTTCTGAACAAATATCGTTGATGAGCTTGTTAATCACATTTGAACCATATAGGGAGGCTTTGTTTCGTACTTTAAAGGAGGTGAAGGTCCCTCGTGAAATCCCAACTGAGAAGATGGGGTTGGTTACTAATTTTGTCCTCGCAATGGATCAAATTTCTTTTTCAGCTGAAGAATTAGGTGAAGAAGGGAACAAGCATATGAAGCCACTCTTTATCATGGTAAAGAGTAACAACATAATCATCACCAGGGTGCTTATTGACAACGGATCATCACTGAACGTCTACCTACTTGCCACCTTGGATTTGCTGGGAATTGACATGTTTGCAATTAGGCCTTCTTCCATAACAGTTAGGGCCTTTGATGGTTCCAGAAGAGAGATTATAGGGGAGATAGATTTATCTGTGAGTATTGGGCCTTAGCACTTTACTGTGAGTATTGGGCCTTAGCACTTTACTGTTCGATTCTAAGTCATGGACATTCCAAGATCTTTCAATTTACTCTTGGGAAGACCTTGGATTCATGCAGCAGGGGCCATACCCTCGAGCTTGCACCAAAAGCTGAAGTTTATCTCAAATGGCCAGGTGACTACAATTCTAGGAGATCAAGATTATGAAATTTACAAGGAAATGACCATACCCTATATAGGAAGTGAAGGACAAGAAGAGTTGGGCTTACAAATGTTTGAAGATGTAAGCATGATTATTGGTCCCGATAGAGAAGAAGATAGAAGAATAGAGTTCAAGGGAGGTCAGATCGGCACCTACGGCCTTGGTTACAATCCTACCCCGGTAAAAGAATTCCAGAAGAAACAAGTGGGGGGTAATAGAGGTAACAGATTATACCATGCTCCGATGAATCTTTCCACTACTAGCTGAGACATTTATACGGGAAGAGACTTGAGCCCTGGAATCTAGCAAAGAAGGATCAACAAGCTCGCCACACAAGTTTTAGCACCATTTGAATAACTGGTTCTCCATCTCGGTGAATGGCAATGAGCCTTCCCTAGAGTAAAGGGTGACCCATAGTTAGTATTTTTTGAATTTTTATTTTTAATAGTCATCGTTTTGAATGTATCGTTGAACCTTTCGTTTAAAATTAGTTAGGCCTTTATCCCATTTGAGATCTACTTCCATTTATTCAATGAAATCTTAGTTCATTTCTTTCTTATATTGTGTTTTAGTTTTCTTTTGCTTACATACACTTTCCTTTATGCATTTTGCCTAGATCCAATGAACCAAGTGAAAACCAGGAATACCTCGCGCAGGTAGAAAATGAGAATATCGACATCGCTTCCGGCCCTACTGGGTTAGTCGTTGGGAGCAATGTCGATAACCACAGTAATATGCAAGAGGAATGGCAAAAACATGAACTGGGTAGAATCACTATTGATGAACCGATTGAAACAATTAATGTGGGTAATGAAGAAAATCCTAAGAATCTAAAAATTGAAGCGAGTTTAAAAGAGAAACAAAAAAACAGAAATAATTACATTGTTAGTTGAAAATCAAGACGTGTTCGCTTGGTTGTATGAAGATATGCCTGGGTTGGACCCGTCGATTGTAGTCTACCGTTTACCCACACAAGAAGACGCTAAACCATAAAAGCAAAAGTTGAGGAGATTTCGACCTGACGTCTTGCTGAAAATTAAAGAAGTGAAGAAACTACTAGAAGTTGGATTCATTGAGGTGTCGGATTACTTGGAATGGGTAGCTAATATTGTTCCAATAACGAAGAAGAATGGGAAAGTCAGAGTGTGTGTAAACTTTCAAGATCTCAACCAGGCAACACCTAAAGATAATTTTCCATTGCCTCACATTGATGTCTTAGTGGATAATACAGCCGGAAATCATCTATTCTCATTCATGGATGGTTTTTCGGGATACAATCAGATCCGGATGTCCGAAGAAGATAAGACAAAGACGAATTTTGTTACAACTTAGGGAACATTTTGCTACAAGGTGATGCCATTTGAGCTTAAGAATGTAAGGGCAACATTTCAGAGGGCTATGGTTGCAATTTTTCATGATATGATGCATAAAGAGATAGAAGTGTATGTTGATGATATGATTGCAAAATCCAAGGAAGAAGAACATCACTTAGAAAACCTGAGGAAGCTATTTGATAGACTGAGGAAATACCACTTGAAGTTGAATCCGGAGAAATGTACCTTTGGAGTGACGTTAGGAAAATTGTTGGGATTCATAGTTAGCCAAAGAGGTATTGAAGTTGATCCTGATAAAGCCAAGGCTATAATTGACATGCCTCCTCCACATACACTTAAGGAAGTACGAGGATTGTTGGGGCATTTAAATTACATAGCCTGCAGCCAACAGATAGATGTTGCCCTCTTTTTAAGCTATTAAAGAAGAACGTGAGGATCGGCTAAGATGAGGAATGTGAAGAGGCTTTCACCAAAATCAAAGAATATCTCATGAAACCCCCGGTGTTAGTAGCTCCTAAGCCTGGAAAGTCATTGTTTTTGTACCTGACCATAATGATTGAATTCATGGGATCTGTGCTTGGTTAGAAGGATGAAGAAGGGAAAGAGCTGGACATTTACTATCTAAGCAAGAAGTTCATAGAAGGGGAGCAGAAATACTCAGAAGACGAAAAAACCTATTATGCATTGGTTTGGGTCATGTATCGGCTCGGACAATATACACTTTACTATCAAATTGAGTTGATAACACAACACAATCCTTTGAAATACTTAGCTAAAAAACCGGCTCTCATTAATAGAGTTTCAAAGTGGCAGATGTTGGTGACAGAATTTGACATTAAGTATGTGAGCCAAAGTTCAATCAAGGGGCAAGCCTTGGTGGATCAATTAGTAGAGAATCCCTCTAAGGATACCCTTCAAGAAGCACGGGTTGAGTTTCCTGATGAAAGTATCCTGGCAATAGAAAATGATTATAATAGTGAAGTAGTTGAAAAGCCTTCAGGGTGGAAAATGTTCTTTGATAGAGCAGCTATTGTGTCTAGATGTAGAGTAGGGGCAATTTTGGTATCTCCTGAAGGTACACAATTTCCAATGGCTATGAGACTGGCTTTCCCATGTACTAATAATATTACAAAATACGAGGTGTATATTTTAGGACTCAAAATTGCATTGTTTAAGGAGATACGAGAATTACAGGTATATGGAGATTCTTTGTTGATCATAGGCCAAGCTCGTAGTGAGTATAAGATGAAAGACCCCAAATTAGTACCTTACTACCAACACTTAACCAAGTTGATAACCAAGTTCGAAAAGATTACATTCATATACATACCAAAGGTTCAGAACCAATTTGCTAATGCTCTCGTTACCTTGGCATCAATGATCCAGATATCGGGAGGAGTGGAGATTCAACCACTTAAGATTGAAATTGAAGAAAAGCCCGCTTTCGGTTTGGCAATGGAAAGTTCATGTGACGAAAAGCCTTGGTATCATGATATCAAAACGTTTTTACAACTTGGAATGTACCCTAAAGAGGCTGAGAAGAAGGATAAAAAATTAATCAGAAGATTGGTTGCTCAGTACTTGATAAGCAAGTCTACGTTGTACTGACGGTCGTTTGACAATATGCTTTTACGTTATGTAGACGAGAAAGAGGCAAAGATGCTAATGAAAGAAGTACACGAGGGAGTATGTGGTCCCCACATGAATGGCTACATACTTGCTAAGAAAATCATTAGGATGGGATATTACTGGTTAACTATAGAAGTAGATTGTATCAAATATGTTAGACACTACCATTTGTGCCAGATCTATGTGAACAAGATAAACACTTCACCTCAAGAATTGCATACATTATTTGCACCATGGCCTTTTTCGATGTGGGGGATAGACATCATTGGCCTGATCACTCTAAAGGCATCTAATGGGCACCGATTTATATTGGTAGCTATTGATTATTTCACTAAGTGGGTTAAAGCCTCATCTTACTCTAGTGTGATGAAGGGAGTAGTGGTCAAGTTCATCAGGAGAGACATACTGGCTCAATATGGTGCACCATAGACAATTATTACTGACAATGGTATAAACCTGAATAATAAATTGATGTCAGAGTTATGTCGACACTTCAGGATCATTCATAGAAATTCTACTCCTTATCGACCCCAAATGAATGGAGCCGTGGAAGCTACCAACAAGAACATTAAAAGAATTATTGAGAAGATGGCCATTCCGTATTGAGATTGGCATGAGATGTTACCATTTGTACTCATGTCCTATCGAACTTTTGTCAAAACATTAATAGGGGCAACCCTTTACTCATTGGTATATGGGATAGAGGTTGTAATGCTGGTAGAGTTCGAGATCCCATCTCTCAGGATATTGTCGGAAACTCAGTTAGATGAGGTTGATTGGATAAAGAAGCGAATTGAGCAGTTGAATTTAATTGATGAGAGGAGGCTGGCAGCTTTGTGCCACAACATCTGCTGTCAGCAACGAATAGCTAGGGCTTTCAACAAGAAAGTGCTACCCTAAATTTTTGAGAAAGGAGACATGATGCTGAGGAAGACTTTACCTAATACGATTGATTCGAGAGGGAAGTTTGCTCTGAACTATAAGGGGCCTTACATTGTGAAGAAAGTATTGCCTAGGGGAGTTGTTATCTTGTCTCGAATGGATGGTCCAGACTTGAGGGACCCAGTAAACACTGATGCATTGAAGATGTACTATCCTTGAAAATCAATAGAATTTTTTTCAGATTATGAAATGCAAACAATCTTACTATTACTGTAGTCTCATTTTCATTTTCTACATGCAAAGTTAGTATTCCTAGTAGTTGTCAACATTGGGTAATATCTTTAGCCCCTTTCTCGTTCCACTAAAAGTCCCCATTTCTCACTCTATCCTTTATCTAAATAAACCCTATACACAAGAAGCACAAGAAAAAATAAACACTTAACTTGAAGTGATGTCTATTGATAAAATTTCTTTTAATACTTCATTATGGTTCACCCCCTAAAAAAAAAGAAAAAAGAAAAAAGGAGAATACTTATTTTCTATTTTTTAGGATAAGGCCATGTTCAAAAAGATTAATGCATGGCACATAAGTAGAAACTCGCTTGAGAATGGAGGTTTATACGAAAAACCGATGTTTGGACAAGAAATTCAAGATAGGACATCTTTGTTTGAGAGATGAAGATGTTTTACATTCGTTTTAGGCTTAAATTGCTTTCAGAAAAAAAAAGAAAAAAAAAAGAAAAGAAGAAAAAAGAAGATAGAAAAGAAAAAAGAAAAAATTAGAAGAAAAAGAGATAAAAGAAGATAGAAGAAGAAGAGCAAGAACAAGAAAAGGTAGTGGAAAGGGTCAAAACCATTAGTTCTAATCAGATTGTTCAATAAGACATTTGACTGTTTGGGAACTATTGTTAGAGTTAGGTAAGTGGTTCGGAGCCTTATAAAACATTGGATTTGCATTTGGTTTCCCCCTAAGGATGATAGCTTGTTTCCATAAAACAATTAATTCTTAAAAATTATTGGGATAGCTGGTTCTTAGAGCATCGTCCCAATTCATAATCTCTTAGGAAGCTAACCAGCTCATAGAGCATGGCCCCAATCTAGAGTCTCGTAGGCTCCCGGTCGCTCAACTCATAGAACGTTGCACAACCCATAATTTCTTGTTGGGATTTGGCAAGCTTAGGAAGCGCTATCCCAATTCATGTTTCTTCATTTTGTAGGTTTTAGCCAGCTCAAAGGGCACTTTGATAGCCTTGGTTAGTCAGCTCATTAGGGTACGACCAAGTTTCTTTATTCTTAGGTCTTAGCCAGCTTAAAGGGTGCTTCGACCGCTTTGGTTAGTTAGCTTGTTAGGACACGACCAAGTTTTCTCATCTTTAGGTCTTAACCAGCATAAAGGGCGCTTTGATCACCTTAGTTAGTTAGCTCATTAGGGCACGACCAAGTTTCCTCATCTTTAGGTTTTAGCCAGCTCAAAGGGTGCTTTGATCGCCTTGGTTAGTCAGCTCATTAGGGTAAAACCAAGTTTCCTCATTCTTAGGTCTTAGCCAGCTCAAAGAGCACTTCGACCACCTTGGTTAGTTAGCTTATTAGGGCACGATCAAGTTTTCTCATCTTTTGGTCTTAGCCAGCTTAAAGGGTGCATTGACCGCCTTAGTCAGTCAGCTCATTAAGGTACGACCATGTTTTCTCATCTTTAGGTCTTAACCAGCCCAAAGGGCGCTTTGATCGCCTTGGTTAGTTAGCTCATTAGGGTACAACCAATTTTCCTCATTCTTAGGTCTTAGCTAGCTCAAAGGGTACTTTGATTACCTTGGTTAATCAGCTCATTAGGGCATGACCAAGTTTCCTCATCTTTAGGTCTTTGCTAGCTTAAAGGGTGCTTTAACCACTTTGGTTAGTTAGCTCATTAGAGCACGACCAAGTTTCCTCATTCTTAGGTCTTAGCCAGCTCAAAGGGCAGTTTGATTGCCTTGGTTAATCAGCTCATTAAGGTACGACTAAGTATCCTCATCTTTAGGTCTTAGTCAGCTCAAAGGGCGCTTCGACCGCCTTGATTAGTCAGCTCATTAGGGCAGGACCAAATTCTCTCATTTTATTAGGGCTTTAGCTAGCTTTAGGAGTGCTTACCCATTTCATCTAGTAGAGGGCCTTAGTTAGCTCAAGGAGCGCTTCGCTCGCCTTGGTTAGTCAGCATATAAGGGGGTACGACCAAGTTCTCATTATTATCTTTAGGGATTTTTGCCAACCCACAAGGGCACTACCCTTGCTATTGTTCGTTTCAAACTTATCGTCATTAAATGTCTTAGCGTTCTTTAAGAAAGAGTCGTTTCGAGGCAAAAATGGTGTCTCTTTTGTCTTTGTGGCAAAATTTTGCTTAAACTTCACTATAAAGAGAAGCAACTGTAAACACTTAATTTTTGCCCTTCTGTAGTTATAATTTTTTATTTTTTATAAAAAGGGTCCTAATTCAAAAAAAAAAAAAAATTAATAAAGGATAAAAATAATAAAAATTAACAAATGATGAAAATACCAAAACAAATAAGAAAAGAAAAAAAAAATAAAGATTTTGTAGATTTTTAGGAAGTAACTTATATTAGGGACAAATAGTTTTAGTTTTAGTTTTAGCTTAGTATAAATAATTATTTTAAAAAGTTGCGTAGTTTAAGTGTAATTCAATTGTACTAAAACTCAAGGCATAGGCCAACGGCCTAATGGATAAGCATTGGGGTATTTAATGTGGAATGAGTTTGAGGTCACATGTTTGAATCTCGTTAGACACTTATGAGTCTTTTATTTTTTATCCTTTTTTTTTTACAAAAAAGGCAAGTTGAATGCATAGAATTTATATCTAATCAAAATCATTTGAATCTAGTTTGATTAGATTTGGATTGATATAAAGGATTCGGATCTAATTTAATTAGATACAATATATATGATTTGATACGATCTTGTTTGGCTTTTATAAATATACACGCTCCCAAAAGAATCCTTAGTTCATGGTGAAAAATGAAAAACATATAGCTCCTTATGCACTGTCTTTCAAATCACGAACAACAATAAACTCCAGTCGCAATTTCATCACCATTGAATACGTCGCATAGCACACAAGACTTCCACACCATCCCATCAATAGCACCAACTACCTAATGATCACCAAGTCGCGTACTCCCGATCAGCTCCCTCTACGGCCACTACTGCTTGAATCATAGCCGAGCTACTCTTCACTATAGATCCTTATCCTCTTCATCGAATAAACCCCACTCTACCTTGTATTGCTGTGGCTATTGAGCAGCAGTAGTAAACCCAGCTTTCTCCAAAGCATGCCACTCTGAGCTTCACCTCTGATCTATACACTACACTCCCTAGACACAACAATTCGCACAACATGCTAGAGACCTGACTAACAGCCACTAATTCCACACACCGTCTACCATACTGTACAGCGACTTTGACGGCATACACCACGCCCAACTTCGCTCAAGCACCGACGTTACTTGTACGTACGATGCTTACCATGCTACTGTACTGTTAACTCTTAACCCACTCTCTTCCGTGACCATAGCAACCCGGCCAACACGTAACCTAGCAACGAACCCCAATCTACTACTGCAGGTGAGCTCTACTGTAGTAATACCTAACCTCAACTTACTCTCTCGCGTGTGACACCCCATGCGACCCAACATAAACATATACATACCATCTATACATATATCCACACATGATAGCCGCAGTCGTCTCTACTTCGAACATAGCAGCGCGTACGCAACAACAACCCCTAAGAAGATCCACACGCAACAGCCACAGTCGTCTCTACATTGCCAGAACAGTAGAGCGCACACGACAGTAGCCCTTACGTAAATCTACCGGCCTGTACACCGACGAGCACACTAGCACAATACTAACACCATAACTCCGATTGAACACAGCAAGTGTGTCCACATCCACTGTTGATTGCTACCAGCTTCATCCAACAATCCAAGTCGTAGTCATAACCAAACAGAGTAAGTTCGAGTTCGGTTTCTCAATTTATTTCTTAAAATATGTATTATTATTATTATTTATTAGTATTATTATTCATTAGCTACCGTTGATAACATAAGTAATTACGTATATTAATTTAGTAGGTCCTTTTGGTATTAGTTCTTTTCATACATATATTATGCTTTATTTATTTAGCTAGATAGATGTTTAACAATAATAGTATAGATATATAGATATATATGTATATATATTAGCTTAGGATTTTTTTTAGGATTAGGTTTTTTTAGAAATCCTCATATGGAAAATTATTTTTTAGAAATAAAAATTAACAAAAGGAAACTTTTTTACAAAAAGATTATAGTATCTTAAAGCGTCTTTTCAACATTCAAGAGTTAGGACCCCTTTATTTTTTAAAAAATAAATCGAATTAATTAAAACATAAATCCAATTAATTTTTAAAATTAAAATCAACCAATACACTAAAGTTTTTTTTTTTTTAAAAGAATTACAATCGTTTGATCTCGACTAGTGGGTACGTTGGCATCTTTGAGGCGACGATAAAATATGTAGAAACTTAGTTTTTTGTTTTCTTTTGATTTTTTAATTATCTATTTTTTCTTTAAAAATATTATAATTAGAAGAATAATCCTAATTTCAGTAAATAGATAGTGGTACCCATTAGGGTTTAATAAGTTAGCCCCCGAACTCGAAACTTTTTGGTTCTTCATTTAAATTGAAATCAAAGACTGGTAACCAAATCATAATTAATCTATCCAATTGATTATGGTTTTTTTTTCTTTTTTCGACTTTAGTCAGGTAGTGACTCCAAATTTTTTTTTTTAAAAAAAAAAAACGGGAATTTCCCAATTTCTTTAATTGAGGATTAATATTAAATGGGTTAAGGTTTAGTATTAATCGAAAATGGGGAAATTAATTTTAAATAAAAGAAATCGAAAAATTAGGCTCGACAACACTAAGAAAGTTTTTGTTACCCTCGGAGATGTTTAAGAAATTCATGATCGAAGTAGATGATGAATTCTCTTAATAACAAGTGATGTTACTAGTTTTGCAGTATCCAAACAAGGGCATAGAACTCCTTGTCTTATGCTAAGTAATTCAAGATAGTTCCTCTAAGTTTCTTGCTGAAATAGGCAATGGGTTGATGCTCCTTCATAAGGACAACACCAATATCGACTCTAAACTCATCACATTCTACCATAAAGACTTTCTTTAAATCCAGCAACGTGAGTATTGGAGCAGATGTCAATTTAGACTTTACACCTTCAAAACTCTTCTGAGCTTTCTCCAACCACATAAACTTAGAGCTCCTCCTGGTCAGTTTGGTTAATGGCACCGTTATGGAACTGAAGTTCTAAATAAGTCTCTCATAGAATGAAGCTAGACCATAGAAGCTCCTGAATTTTACAGCATTAGTTAGCGTAAGCCATTCAAGAATAGCTCTAACCTTTTCGTCATCAACTCGGACTCCTCCTTCAAAAACAACATACCCTAAGAGTACAACCTCACTTTGGTAGAATACGTATTTCTTTAGATTGCTGAATAATCTCTTGGTATGGAGGATGTCAAATAACAATCTTAAATGCTTAACATGGGTGACGAGGTCAGTACTATGAACTAGAATGTCATTGAAATAAACTACAACACATTTTCCAATTAGTGCCATTAGTACATGATCCATGAGCCACATAAAAGTATTTGGTGCATTCACCAGACTAAATGGTATCACCATCCATTCGAATAGACCTTCCCTTGTCTTGAAGGTCGTCTTCCATTCATCTCTAAGTCTCATTCGTATTTAGTGGTAGTCATTTTTCAGATCAATCTTTGAAAAGATACAGGCACCATGTAACTCATTGAGCATATCATTCAATCGTGGGATCAGATATCGGTACTTAATAGTAATTTTATTGATGGTACGGCTATTAATGCACATTCTCTATGACCCATCTTTCTTTGGTACTAATACTGCTAGTATGGTACAGTATGGTACATTGGCTCATGCTTTCTCGGACACATCCACAATCCACTAACTCATTTACTTGTTTCTTCCACTTGGTTGCTTGCTTGGGTTGAGCCAATAGGTAGGTTGGTTTGGTAGGGCAGCTCCAGGCTAAAGATCAATGCAATGTTCAATGCCTCTTAAGGGTGGTAAACCTTTCAGCATCTCGGCAGGGAATAAGTCGGCATACTCCTGTAGTAGTGTTCTCACTTCAATAGGTAAGCTTTCGGCTTCTCTCAACTTCAGTAGTTTCCTAACTAAAAGAAGCACACACTTTTTGGCCTTAACTTCTAGGAAAAACTGAGCTCAGTAAATCACTAAGGACTTCCACTGTAGTGATTTGACAATCTTTTCTTGTGACTCTTTCACTTCCTTGGGACTCATGGGGGTCAGTATAATCTTCTTCCCATCCTTTTGGAACATGTAGGTGTTCTTATACCAATTGTGTAATACTCTCAAGTCAAATAGTGAGGGTCGGTTGAGTAAGATGTACGAATTGCACAGAGGAAGGACATTATACAATAGCTCGTCCTTGTACCTATCACAAATGGAAATCGGTACTCTAACCTACTTGACAACAAGTAAGCCTTTTTTCTCGTTTAGCCAGTGAATCTTGTACAGCTTAGGGTATGGAAGGGTAAGCAATTTCATGGCCTTAACTACCCCTTATACAACTTCCCCTATCAATGATTAATGCACAAAGTTTGCCATTCACTTGGCAATTCGTGTGGAAGAGGTTCTCTCTTCATTCATGTTCCTTGGAAACAAAAGTACAAAGAGATCGTCGAATGACAAAACAGTACTTGGCATTAGCCTCAGGTAATGTTAGGGCATGACATCTTGTTAACTTCCACTTCTTCCTTTCCCTTACTAACACTCTCTACCTCGAAGTGAGGCTTGTCTCCCTTAATCGTCATGATATGTCAGTTCAGACATTGACTAGCTACGTATTTATCATCAAGACATTTAAAGGACTTGATCTCTCAGGTCTTCTTTCTTGAGCTTTTACCTTGGTCTCTTCGGACCTTAGTTTCTTCGGCTTTGCCTTCACCTTGGCTCTCTTTAGGTCAGTTTGGCACTTATCCATGGTGTTCCACCTCAAAACTGTTTGATTGTCGGTTATTTCCTAGTCGGCTTGGGATGCTACTCTTGTTTGGCAGCATTGGCTGGCTACTCAACATTCAGCTAATTTGGTACCGCCTTTGCCTTTTGACTCTCTATGCCAGTTTGATGGCTTCATCTAGAGTCATAAGACTCTGTAGCTCCATTATGTTACCAATCTCAGTTCTTAGCCCAGAAATGAACTATACTATAGTTCGTATCTCGAGCTCATCAACATCACATCGGATCATGAGCAATTGAAACTCCTGAACATGTTTGTCTACTAATCTATTACCTTGTCTCAAGTCTTGGAGATGTCAAAAAGTGTCTTGCTCGTAGTGTTCAGGATCTAACCTACTTCTCAAGACTCTTTTCACCTCATTCCATGTTTGGACTTCGCATTAGGCTCTCAGGCGAACGTTCTGCAGCTTCATCCATTACATTGCTTCATATCTAGAAAATTCCAATGTAGCCACTTAGATTCAAACAACATCTTCATAATTATAAAAATCGAATATCATTTCGATCTTTTCTTCTTTATCTAGGTAATTGTTAGCATTACCTAACCCATTAAAGCTTGGGATCTATACTTTGAGGTGTTTAGTGCTCCTAAGAGCTCTAAGCTCACGCTTGTCAACTCCCTCGGATTGCTCTTCCTCCTTATACTCCTTGACTTCATCTAACTTGAGTCTCCTTCTCCCAACTTTGTCAGCATGATGGGGTGGTGCTTGGTTCACAAAAATGGGTTCTGGTGCTTGCTGCTCATTCATCTGTCATCTTGGCTTATCTCTCATTTCTTGGCCCTGTTCAGTGACAACTTTCTCTTGTAGCCCAGTCTCTAAGACTCTTTGTACTAGACAGCTAGATTTAGCCACAATAACGATAAGGTCTTATATCTGCTTATTAGTAGTATGTAATGTTTGTTGGGTAACACGACTATGACCATAAGCATTTCTCTCGGTATCTTTAATCTCTCCTTGAATACTAGGATTCGATATTCTCAATATAAAGCTTTAGAAGACACCCGTCACATAAGAAATTTTCCATACTCTCAGAAAATACCAATCGAATAGTGAATTGCAACTTGCTTTGTTCTTCAAAATGAAAATAGAGTATGGCAAACAACAGACTAGTAGGAACTATTGCAACATAGCTCTCGATCATAACCTCAAGCTTTAATACCAGGATTATATGATGTGCTTAAGAGCTTAGTTATCACTAAGACTTACCGTAAGAGATGAGAACTAAATGGGTCCTTCGAAGTATTGAAGAAAATAAAATGGTAAGGATGGCGAACTGAATATAGTAGCTAACGTGAAGCTATTCGAAGGATATGACTTACCTACGAACACAACAAGACTTGGCACTTCACTTGATGTAACGTACAAGATGATGCTAAGGTCCACCTACCACTAATCTTGAGCTACTTGGTAAGAGTAGATAAAAGTGTATGGAAAGGGACTTGAAGAGGAATGTCTCGTAAGGACTAAGTATATTTAAAATTTCTACAAGGAATGTAAGATGATTCCGGTTACAAAGAGAAGGGACTATTTATAGTAAGTCCCTTGGGCAACATTACAAATAAAGAAAATTACAAAAAGGAATTCATGAGAAGAGATTTCTAGTATATACGAAAAGGGGTAAATGAGACAAATGAAAAAAAGGGAAAAATAGTACAGTATTAAGCGAAAGGACAGGTGGTAATGAGATATTGGTTCTATACTGGCAGCAAATGTAAGCATCGCTGTGTAGAAGTAAGAGAGATAGTAGGCTGAAGGGTAGGGGTCGACGTGAAGGGAATCTCATCATTAGGCAAGTGGGCCTCAGGACTTGGCACTAGATTGGTCTGCCTCGACACTCAACTTCTTGGCCTCGTCATTTTATGGATAATGTTCTGCACTTGGAGCTTAACAAAGCAGGGTATGGCCAAGATTAGTCCTCAAGAAGTTCTTCCATTGTTCTCCTATAAGTTGTGCCTTATCCTCGACGAGCTGATCAGAGACAATTCTTTTGGTGAGTTATTGAAGGCCTCGAAGGTGCATGCGAGTGAGAGGACTAGTGGTTAGCAGTCTATCATAAATAGTCAAACCTTTTCTTAAGAAGTTCGATCAAAATCAGCTGATTCAATCTTCATGATCATCAGCTTTCTGTCATGAACCTAATTGATCTTGGAATGGAGTACATGAAGCTTTGTTGGTGATCTCGTCATCAAAGAATTAAGGAAAGTAACTCAATACATTAAATGCCATCTCCTTTGGGTAGAAAAAATCAATGTTTCAGATTTTTGGCCTCTCTTATAAACTATTTATGGTTTTGATTGAACTTCCTTTTAGCTTTCTCTGGTCAGACCTTGGCCTTTATCCCTAATCGAGTAATAACCATCTACTGTGAGGTGTTTGCTCCTCCAAATGTAGCCTTGCCTTGAAAAATAGATAACAAATCTCCCCAGTGAGGAGGATGAATTTGTAATAAAGTATTTTAAAGAGTGTTGTTAGTTATCATTGTTCTATAGCTCGCTTTTATCTTCACTTATGTTTACAGTGTATAGGATTTGTTTGAGTGAAGTAAGAGAATAGGATCTTTTGATGGAGTGAGGAAAAGTATTGGAGGCTAGTCTAATGTCAACGATCGCTAGGGATACCAACTTTGCTGGTAGAAAATGAAAATTAAACTACAATAATATTTAAGATTGTTGGTATTCTTGTGTTCCAAGTAAGAAATTTCGTTGATTTTCATGGTAGTGTAATTTTACTTCATCAGTATTTACAGGGTTCCTCAAATTTAGACTGCCAATTTGTAGTAAAACTAAAGCCCCTCTAAGCAACACTTGTTTTACAATATAAGAACCTCCGTAATTAGGAGTAAATTTCCCTATAGGGTCTTGTACATTGGTGAGAGCTTTTCTTAACACCACATCACCTTGTTTAAAATTCTATGGTTGCACTTTCTTGTTAAAAGCTCGAGCCATTCTTTGCTAACAACATTTATTATGACATAGGGCTCTCAACCTTTATTCATCAGTTAAGTTCAATTGCTTGATGTGTTTCGTTACCCAATTGGCTTCATCTAATTATGTTTCTAATAGCACTTTGAAAGATGGGATTTCGACTTCCACTAACAGTTCTGCTTTAGTGCCATATACTAAGGAGTAGGGTATTACTCCTATCGATGTTCTAACAAAAGTCCGGTTAGTTATCAGTGCAAATGGTAGCATCTCATGCCAATCTTTATATATAATCGCCATCTTTTCAATGATTCTCTTAAGATTTTTGTTAGCCACTTTAATAGCCCCATTCATTTGGGGTTGATAGGGGGTAGAGTTCCTGTGGACGATCTTGAATTGTCGGTACGACTTTGATACAACTTTGTTGTTGAGATTTGTGCCATTATCGGAAATGATAGTTTTAGGAGTTCCATATCAAGCCAAGATGTCTCTTTTGATGAATTTGACCACTACTCCTTTGGTGACATTTGAGTAACATGAGGCTTCATCTCATCTAGTGAAATAGTCGATGGTTACCAGTATAAAATGATAACCATTGGATGCCTTTGGAGTGATTAGGTCGATGATATCTATACCTTAGATTAAGAATGCCATGGTACAGATAGCGTATGTAACTCTTGAGGTGGAGCGTTTATCTTGTTCGCAAAAACTTAGCGCAAGTGGTAGTGCTTGACATGTTGGATGGAGTCACTCTACATAGTTGACTAATAATATCCCAGCCTCATAATCTTTTTAGCAAGCATGTAGCCATTCATGTAGGCGCTGCATACTCCTTCATGTACTTCTTTCATCAAAACTTTGACTTCTTTTTTACCTACACACCTTAAAAGTGTACAATCAAATGATTGCTGATATAAGGTGGATTCATTTATTAAGAGCTAGGTAGCCAACTCTTGATTGTCTTTCTTTCCTTCTTTTCAGCCTTATTAGGGTACATACCTTGTTGTAAGAACATTTTGATATCATGGTACTAAGGCCTTTCATCATGTACACCTTCAATTATTAGAAAAAAGGCAAGTTTCTCTTCAATTTCAATTTCAAGTGGTTGAGTAGCTAATGCATCAGCAAATTGGTTTTAAGTCTTCGAGGATATATGTGAATGCAATTTCTTCAAATCTTTCTATTGAGTCAATCGAGTGTTGGTGGTAAGGCACCAGTTTAGGGTCTTTCGTCTTCTATTCACCTCAAGCCTAGAAAATAATTAGTGAAGAATCTCCATATACTTTTAATTCTTGTATCTCTTTATCCAAGGCCATTTTGAGTTCCAAAATCTACACCTCATATTCAGCAATATTGTTGGTATATGGGAAAATTAACCTTATAGCAACTACAAACTGTATACCTTCTAGGGATACTAGTATTGCCCTAATTTCACACCTAAAAACATTTGTAGCTCCATCAAAGAACATATTCCATTTCAGGAGTTTTTCATTCATTTCTTTATCGGAATCATTTTCAGCTACCTAGATATCCTTATTAAGAAATCTGACTTGCACCTCTTATGGAGTGACTTTAGGGGGGTCCTTTGCCAATTGATTTGCCAAGGCTTACCTCTTGACTAAATGTTGATTCACATAGGTGATATCAAACTCTAATAATAACATTTGCCACTTTGAGATCTTGTCAATCAGGATTGGTTTCTTTGCTAAATACCTTAAGGGATCATGTTGTATCAGTTACTTAATTTGGTAATAAAGTTTATATTGTTTGAGTCGATGCATAATCTAAACTAGTGCACAATGCGTTCTTTCAATTTTAGAGTATTTTTGCTCCCCCTCTATAAATTTCTTGCTCAAGTATTATACAACTTACTCTTTTCCTTCTTCATCTTTTTGGCTAAGCATACACCTTATGGACTTTAGTAATATAGTGAGGTATAGAAATAATGACCTCTTGAGTTTCGGAGCTACTAGAACTGGAGTTCATAAGGTATTTTTTGATTGTTGTAAAAGCTTCTTCACACTCTTCATCCTACCTTATATAGTTATATCAACATTCTTTTTCATTAATTTGAATAAAGTGCGGCATTTGTCTGTAAGTTGAGATATGAATTGGGTTATGTAGTTCAAATGACCCAATAAACCTCTGAATTGGAGAGTATTGCTTTGACTTTATCAAGATCTACTTCAATACCCCTTTGGTTGATTATGAAGCTCAACAATTTTCCTAAAGTTAACTTGAAAGTACACTTCTTCGGATTCAGCTTCAACTGAAACTTCCCCAATCTATCAAACCAACTTCCTTTAGTTATCCATGTGATTCTCCCCTTTCTTAGGATTTTGCAATCATATCATCAATGTATACTTGTACCTCTTTGTGCATCATGTCATGAAAGCTTGTAGTCATCACTTTTTAGTAAGTTGCCCAAGTGTTTTTGAGTCTGAATAGTATCACCTTATAGTAAAATGTGCCCTAAGTAATAATGAAGGTAGTCTTAGTCTTATCTTCCTCGAACATTTTGATCTGATCGTACCTAGGGATGCCATCTATAAATGAGAGAAGATGGTTTCTGGTGGTATTGTCTATCAAAACATTGATATGGGGCAAAGGAAAGCCATCTTTAGATGTTGCTTGATTGAGGTCTTAATAATTTACGCAAACTTTGACTTTCCCATTCTTTTTCATTACAGGCACAATATTAACTACCTATTAGGGATAATTAGAGACTTCGATGAAATTGACATCAAGTAGCTTCTTAACTTCTTCCTTGATTTTTAATAGGATGTTAGGTCAAAATCTTCTTGACTTTTGCTTTTTAGGCTTGATGTCTTCTTATGAGGGTGGGTGATGGACTAAAAACCTGGGCATATCTTCATAAGACCATGTGAAGACATCTTACTAGTCAGATAATAGAGTAAATAATTCTGCTTTATGCTCTTCTTTCAAGTTTAGTCTAATCTTTAAATTCTTTAGGTTATCATTAGCCTCTATATTAATTGTTTCAGTTAGCTCATGTCACACTCCGAAAAGGTGGAGTTGTAATAGTCTCGCCATGTGAGTCATTTTAAGATAGAAACTAACCTTACAGTTGTTATCTTAGACTTAGTTCACACTAGGTGTACTTGACTCTATCCTTTTGAAGCGTCAAATTCGATTTCTGTTTGATATAAACTTGTGGAGTCATCTTTTGAAATAATTTGTTAGAAATAAATTTATAATTTGACCTTATGAAAGAGTGATAGTAAATCCCATTGTACCTATCATTTCATATACAAATTAGAATATTGAAAACTACCGAGCCCCTTGGGGAGTCCTGTGTAGTTTTCCTTAAAAGATAAGAAAGCTATTACTAAAGGCAATAATTAGCAATTTCTTATTTTATCTTACTCCCTATCTTGGTTTACTGGTGTTATGGTTTTAGGTAGGCATTTGTAATCCATTTGGAACTTACAAAAGGAATTGTAGGGTAATGAGTGATACTTGCTCAATAAGTAGGGTAGAAACAGAAGTATGCATTCAATACATCACAAGTAGGCTTTTCAACCAAATTAGTTAGATGCAATGCCTATACAAGCAAATGCCATCGCACGACATTATCTAGTTCATCGTGAGATTAGAGAAATTTCGCCTACTTTAATTTAGGTTAAGAAGATTGATGTCGTATACTAGCGAATCGAGACCAAACTAGGGTTTGTGCAATGGAGAACACCCTCTTCCTGTAACTACCTTCGAAGCACGATCCCAACCTTGCTGTGACTTCTTCTCTTGTCACTTAGTTCGGTTAAGGGTAGCGGAAGAACCATTTCAACTATCCTCATCGAAGGAAGTCTATGTTTGGCCTAAGAATCCTAGCTGTTACCTCTAGTGTATTACGATGCATATCAAGTTAGATGCTAAATTGAGTTTGATTTAGATTATTTTTAAGGTAATCAACCAAGCTCAAATAATTCAAGTATAATATTCATGAAACAACCATAACATGGAGCTCAACTCCTATCACATCAAATAGACACTCAACCACAAGCGTTGCATATGCAAAACAACTAACTACAATTATAAGCCAATATCCCGAAATGTTGTAAAGCATTAATCCTACTTACTGTACAAAAGCTCACTTTGACAAATCTGGAACGTCAAGGCCTTACTCACTCGAAAGTCTTATATATATATCAAAGCTCATATTTAGTTTTCGTACGATTTACGAAAACCTTAGGCTTTTATCTAGTGTTTAGTTGAGATATTATTTATACAGTTATCCAGTAAAGTTTCATATATATATTTATATACATACACATTATACATATACCTATATATATATTTTAAGTATTTTATTTTATTATATAGGTTTTAGAAATTTACTTAATAATATTTAATATATGCAATTTATTGTTACTTATACTATATCGTTTCAATTATATTGAAATGTATTTACAATTGTTTATATTATGCTTTAATTATAAAAAGATTATTGTAGGATGATATTTTCCGTAATATTATAGAAAATATTTGATTTATTACCTAAAGTGTTTCAATTTTTGTAAGGTTAGTATCGTGGAGTTTGTATGAACTCGACTATACGTGTTGCGTGTTTATTTAAAAGATTGTCTTTAAGGGTGTTTCTAATTTTAGTATACAAACAAAGCTATATAACGACCAATATCATATTGATATCGTATTATGTAATGAAAAAATATATTTCCACACAATTTTGCAACAAAATATAATAGATCATATATACTCAAATTTACGGAAGTAATGATATTAAATTAATAAGAGTATAAAGTTCAATTTTAATAGTTCTAGTAAATGATTATTACTAGAGATTCACTTATTTTAAAAATCGGTTTTAATGATATACAAGTCTTATAGCTATCAATATTTTAAGTTTATAGTTACAAAAGAATGAAACGGTATAGATGAAACATTCCATTTAGGAAAATAATAAGATAATGGATGTCTGTTTTCTATAACCATTAAATATATATAAAAAAAAAACAACACTTATAATTTATAAAAACAAGGTTACTTGAGAGTATCGAACACCGAAAAATAAATCTTTTAATCCTCTTTTCTTCTTCTTCTCCTACTTCTTTTTTCTTTTCCTTTTCTTTTTCTTTTCTTTTTTTTTTTCCTCTCTCGCCATTTCTCTCTCTCTCTCTTCCCCTCTCTTCTCTTTCTCTCTCCCCCTCTTCTCTCTTTCTATTATGCTTCCTTTTGGCACAAATGGCTCCAAGCCATTTTATATCGATAAGCATTTCATCGGCATATGTATGGTGGTTAGCTTAATTCTCTCTCTTTTTTAATTATATAATTAAGTTATATTATAATTTATTTAATATTTATCCTAATTTTTAGAATATTTAAACAATATTCTTTCTTTTTATCACCATCATTATTAATAAAAAATAATTCATGGTCGAAATTTTCTTTTCTTGTGTATCATTATTTCAGGTGAGTTTTAATATAATTATTAGTAAAAATATCAGTAAAATATAATATATAGTTAAGTTGTACTAATTATTTAGGATTTATTTATACACATCTTATATAACAATTTACCTACCAATATTAATTAGTAAGATCATGTAATTGAATCTAAAAGATTTATCCTAAGTTATATATAAAATTATGAAATTCTATGTTATAGCGATTGGATCTGTTAAACTTAATATTTCTAAGAAAGTTTCATATAAATGAGCTTATATTGAAATATTAAAACTATACGATTACTTCATTTAAATTTTCTCCTATTCATAAGAGTTCAATTTAATTCCATAAACACTATCATAAATCATAATTTCTAGAGTATCTCTTAAGCATTAAAATTTTCAACTAATTTCTTATTAATTTATATGGTTATATATCTATGTTTAGATGTAATTCAGATATTGTCATACTTATGAATGCTTCCAATCAATATTGAAGAAGGGATATTCAACCAATAAGGTTTATACTAATTTAATTACTTTTACATATTATCTTGTGTCATTAATAATATTATTATACTTATTATTCTCTTATCAAGATTTATATTCTTGTAGTTTCTTGTAGTTAGTAGTATCATTAGTATAAACTATTTTATACCTGTTGACCTAACTTATAAATATATTTTTCTATAAAAGCTATAAACTACTTAAACGTAAGTAAGACAGAGTCATGTGGCATTACGTATTATGTATTTTTAAACTTTCGAGTTAATTTATAGGTATATTTATTATATATAGTAAGTATATTTATGAAAATACATATATATTCATATAGTCTATTATGCTATATTATTTCCTTTTATAACTTAATTAACTTAGCTTTAGGGCATCGTTGCATTTTGGGCTCGATTTTAAGGTTCTGACGAGTTTTATGCTATATTGAATAACTATACTTCTAAGGCTAAAATTATATTTGTAGGATGTTTTTTTAAAATCTAACTTTACTGAGTTACATCATCTAAATCGGAGAAATTTTTTTGAAAGCCTTAAATCTAAGTGTGGTTGTCATAAATACGACTTTAGGGGCTCACATAAAATAAATCTTGACTACTTTGATTATATTTTTGATATTTTATTATATTTTTGACTTCTAAGCCTACGAGAATTCCTCAATTAGGATTATCATGTTCTTCATAAGTTTCTAGCCTAATCAAGTTACTTTCTTGAAAGCCTTAAATCAATTGTTGACCCTAATTGTATAAGAATAGGGTCTTACCTTAATATTTAGATGTTCATATGCAAATTGCTAATTTCTGGGATATCACAACTCATTAATGGAAATTCTACCTGGTTCATGTTTTTCCTAACTCTCTTGTGTTTCATTGTGGTCATGAACATCATTCCCAACGACTAAATGGGTACACTTGGAAGTGATATTAATATCTTCATTATCTACTTGTGTGAGGTATTCCTGGCATTCATTAAGAGCATTGGATCTGGGCAAAAGTATATAAAGGATGAAAGTATAAGTAAAGAGAAATGAAGCATAATGGGGAAAAGGAAACTAATTTTTCATTTATTGGAATCAAAGTTTCTCACAGGTACATTAATTTGAAGAACAACAATAATAATTACGAAACTTATGAAAATACTAAATTATGGTTCACCCTTTACCCTAGAGTAGAGTTATTTCTATTCACAGGAATAGAAAACCAATTATTCAAATGAGGTTGAAGATTACAAGATGACCCCACCAATTTAACTTTAGTGGGGCTATATTCTGGGGTTTGAGTGTCAACCTGGATAAATGCCTTGGTCAATGGTGGGAAGGTTATTTAGGCATGATACAATATGTTACCTTTCTTACCCCTTACTTGTTCGTTCTAGAGTTCTTCCATTGGAGTTAGGATGTAGCTAAGTGATATGCTTAACCTTACTTTACTTTTTATAACAAAAGCATATTTTACTAGTAAGTACACTAAGTCGCATATGTAGTAGTAATAATGGTGAGAACTAAGCCGAATCCATGGGGAATGATGTCTAATTTTTATTAATATTAGTCTCATCTAAATCTAGGCAATTAAAATCAAAGATTTATGAAAATAATTAAATTATGAAAACAAAATTAAAAAAATAATTAAATTGGAGTATTAACATCTTAAAGGATTCATTTGCAAATTAGATAATTAAAATATCAGTTATGATAACAAATGTGTCTTTAACAAGTTTATTTTTAGGACAATTAAGCACTAAGTATTCCTTCTCATGAAGTGAATAACCAAGATTAATTAATTTAACTTTTCTATTACTATACAAGTGATAAACTAAATTAATCCTCTCTTGTTGCTAAACCTTGATTGAATTAAAGAACATACGTTATGTCTCCTTAATTCAAACTATCCAATTCACAGTAAATAATTAGAAAAGGTCTCATGATTCAATCCTAATTAATACATATTCCAATATAATCAAAATACATGTTGCCATGATTAAGGAATTAAAGACTTTAACAATAAGCACAATTCATATATTGATAATCTAAAAATCCAATAAACAATATTAAATAAAGCATAACAGAGAAATAATAGAGAAGACAATATTTAAATCAAGAATCTACTAAAAGGAATTAAACAGCCTGTTTAGGAGTTCCAATCTCTAATTCAAGATCAAATATCACTCGTATTATTTATTAATGTTGAAATCCTTGAAAAGAAAATAAAACTCCTCTCTAAAATCCTAGACTAGTGAATGAGAGAAAAATCTATTATATATTCTATTCTTCTAGTTTTCTCCTTATTTATTCTATTATAAGGTCTACTATTTATATTACAAGGGATCCCATAAAGAGTGAGCTCGTAATATATAATTAAATATCTTTCTTGAATAGCTTTAATTCTTTAAAAAAATAATATAGAACGACTACACCTTAGAACCATGTCCATAGTCTTTGTATGTGGTATTTTTATGGTTCAACCCTTGTATAAAAGAAAAGG
Organism: Lumnitzera littorea; assembly: GCA_024138015.1. Taxonomy (NCBI): domain Eukaryota; kingdom Viridiplantae; phylum Streptophyta; class Magnoliopsida; order Myrtales; family Combretaceae; genus Lumnitzera; species Lumnitzera littorea. The sequence goes on from JAMXBB010000010.1 coordinate 76,837,762, forward strand.
TACATGGCTCAGTAGTTGATAGATACACGACATGTTGGATAAATTATTGCAAGTACATGATCTATATTGACAACACCACGGCTGTAGTGTGTACTTATGGAGCTTAAGCAATTAATTTATTCCCCTTCCAATTTTGCTTACCTTTGTCATTGCGAGTATATTTTTTAGTATTGCGCTCTTTTTCTATAAAAAATATAAAGACGCACAATTTAGAATAATAAAGTACTAAAATAAAATATTAATAAATAACATACTAAATCACACTAAAATTGCATTAAAAGACCTATAGAAGCAATATAAAATCTACTTATAAAATATGCATAATTAAGCTTTATCATCAAGGCCATAAGTACTGATTTGGCCTTCCTTGAATTGTACTCTTTCCCCATTTGTAATCATACAAACTTCATCAAACATTTGAAGTCCAAAATCCTTTAGATCTTTTACACCTATATAAGGTATGGACATATCTTTATAGATAACATAATCTTGATTGCCTAAAATAGTGATAACTTGGCCATTGGAAATGAATTTAACTTTCTGGTGTAGGCTTGAACGTATGGCTCCTGTTGTATGAATACGAGATCTTCCTAGGAGCAAGTTGAAAGACCTTAGAATATCTATAACTTGAAATAGTACATTGAATTCTTGCAGGCTAATTTGTACAAGTAGCACTATCTCTCTTACAATCTCCCTCCTTGAATCATCAAAAGCTTTAACAGTTGTAGGACTTAGTTTAATAGTTGACGCATTAGTACCTAATAAATCTAGGCTAGTTAAAGGGCATATGTTGAGAGAAGACCCATTGTCTATAAGGAGTCTTGCCATGATTGATCCATGGCATTTGACCACTATGAAAAGTGGTTTAGTGTGTTGATTGCCTTCTTCGCCTAACTCTTCAGCTGAAAAGGATATTTGATCCATAGTGAGGATAGAGTTGGTGATTAGTCCTAATCTTTTAGTTAACATTTTACGAGGGACCTTAGCCTCCCTTAAGGTTTGGAATAAAGCCTCTTGATGCATTTTAGATGCCATTAACAAACCCATGGGTGATATCTGTACTAGAGTTTGGTGAATTGATCCATTATTTTATATTCACTTAACTTAATCATTTTGGTGAAGGCAAGTAACCCTTTCTCATATTTAGACGGTTGGTTGCTCATCTCCTTTAATACATTCTTCTTTTTAGGGTGTTCTTTTGGGTCATAGACCTTGCTAGAGTAGGTAATCCCACTAACAAGAGTACTTGATTACCCTTGGTTAATTGCCTGGTAGTTAAATGAAGAACCTTTATAATTCTTAGGTGCTATAGGTATATGGAAAGTGTACCTCTTAGCTTTCAAGGCTTGTTTCTCTTCAACTTGTAAAACTCAAACACCCTAGGTTTTTGTTATGAATCGATCATGTTGATGGTGCAATCTAAATCGTTAAAAATCATGTTGATAATAGGGCCATAGATGGGAGAGGGTTATTATTAATGTTTTGAATTGGAGCTTCCATGAAGTCTAGTTAGACCAACCCCTTGTCAATCAAATCTTGAATTTTATTTTTCAGCCTTTAGCATGTGTCAGTTGAGTGACCTACTTACCCTACATGATATCCACACTTCATACTAGGATAAAAAAAACCACCCTTGGCTTATATCTTTCATTGGGGACCCCAAACTAAATCAAGTTGTCCTTTCTTAGCTTCTTGAAAACTTGGTTGAGAGGAATTGGTATTCTAGTGAATTGTCTTAGGGTCTTGCTAGCTTAGGGTTAGTTTCTAAACTACTATTGAACTTATGGAGCATTTGTTCTGAAAGAGACATGAGTATTGGGTTTGGTATTTAAATTCACCATGTTGATCGTTGCTTCTTTAGCTTTCCTTGTTGTTGGTTTTGAAGAAGATGAAGAAGGTAGTCTCTATCTATTGGCTCCTTGAGTTTATTAAAGGAGATGGAACTTTCAATCCGACACCTGGCTGCTACCAATTATGCAAAGTTGGATGAGGCCTGCCCAATCATAAGGGAAAAATAGGGCTTGTTAAGTGTATTGATAAAAGTGGACGTAAGTTCCCTTTTAGACATTAGGGTAGATACCCTTGCAGCGAGTGATCTCTACCTTTGAGCATACTCTTTGAAGGACTCATTATTCTTTTTTCCAAGATTCAATAAATCAATTATTGTTGGAGCAACTTCAACATTGAACCTATACTGCTTATAAAGTGCCCTAGTAAGTTTCTCCCATCTGTTCAATGGTTTAGGTCAAGCTAGGCATATAAGGTCAAAGTCGAGCTTGTTAAACTATCTTAGAAAGTTTGTACCATAAGCTAATTATATTAGACATATTTGCCCATCTTACATACATACAGTCTAGTATACAGCTAAGGGCATCTGGTTCCATTATACTTCTCAACTTCCAGCACTTTGAACTTTTTGGGGTAAGCCTTAACATCATATGTAGAGAAATCAATAATACAGACTTGTTCAAATCTATCATAGCTTCCAAGTGCTTTCATCTTTTCAGTGATTTGCTGGGATAGCTTCCTTTCCAACTCCTTCGGCTATCTTGGATAGGCCTTGAGTTAGCTAGACTTGTATTAATTGGGATTGAATATGTGTTGGGCTCAAAATTTGGATTGAATTTAGGATGGACCCCTTTAGATTCAAAAGACTTAAAAGTTGGATTGACTTTTGGATAGCTCTCTTTTGCTTCAAGGGGTGGAACCTCAACATTCTTTCCATAGTAAGCTTTAGAGGGTTCTTCATTTGATGGTGTTGTAACCCTATGTAGGATGATGCTGTCAATGAGGAAATTCATTTGCTTAACAATTTTTCCTATAGATCACTCTAAGGAGCAAATCCTCAACTCAATAGGATTAGTGCTTTCAAGATTGACAAGATGGTTGTTGTCATTATTGGTGTTGATGTTGTCATTTCCTTAGTTAGCTATCCTTGTTTGAGAGTGGGTTCCAATTGGACTCCTTTGAAAGACTTGATATTTGGGAGCTATCTTTATAACTTAGTAAGAACACTTCAAGATAAGTTAGCATAAATAAATAAACAAATATATGAATGAGTAAAAATATAAGGATGTATGACACATAGATGCAAAGAAGAGGATCAACAATTAATTAGAAGATGGAAACTTTATTTATCATTTTGAAACTATTGAAATTTTATTACATTACTTTTCAAAAAGAAAGAAAAATTACAAAAACAATCTAAACTATTCTTCACTTCTTCTATTGGTTGAATAATGCTTTCTTTTTTTGACCGTTAGGTCCTGCTGCTATTACTTTATCCTTCTTTTAGCAAGGCCCAACTGTTTCTTCGAATTCTTTGAGTTTCTTTTGGGCCATCTTTAGTTGGTGTTCCAGGGTATGAGATTGCTATTTGAATTCCCAAAATAGGTTTTCCTACATGTCTCTTTCATCATAGATGACCTCTATGCAAGCCTTTAGTTGATCCATGTAGGTCATCATTTCAAAGTTTGGATCTACTAGAGTAAGTTGAAGGACTTTTGGTGCCCAATATTATATTATGCTTGCCTTGTACAACTGGTCATATAGATATTATTTGGTGACCTCGTATTTATCTACTTCACCCATTAATTTGCCTAAATTAATATTAGGGCTTGTAATCCCACTAAGCTTTGATTTTGAGAAGTTTAGATACTTTTTTTGGTACGTAGTGAGATTCTTCAAGGTTTAGAGTTAATGGCTCTAATGAAGGCTTGTGAACTATGTGTTAGATGCCTCCAAAATGCCTTGCCATGTTATCCAGATAGTAGCCTATACTCCAACTCAATCTTATCAATGGTACAACCTAGTAATTCTTGCAAATCAATATTACTTTGGTATAATTGATCTATCCAAAGGTTCATAGTATATCATCGACTCAAAAATCTTTTAGAACTTCTATCCAATGAAGGGCAGAGATATCTTTTGGTTATTTGATCTTAGAGATGAAAGAGTCAATAAGATCAATTTTATGAGAGAAGGCACCTTGAACCAAATCTAATATGAAATACTTTATATGATTGACAAACTATACCATTAGTAGTGGTATGCTTGACCTGAGATCCCTGTGGCCTTTCTTCTTAGGGAAATTGAGGTTCTTTATTTGTTCAGCAAGTAGATCGAGGATATAGGACTCCCCTTTCCAAAATTAAGCTACTAGCTTTGCAACCCTAAAATATATGGGAACAAACTCACTCGGAAACAAGGTGGTAGCAAATGTTGCTAAGATGTAAGCCTTAATTCAATTCTCCCTCCACATTTTGAGATAAAAAATAGAGCCCTTTTGTTAGAGTTAGGTTTGGTCTTAAACCAATGAGTTAAGTCCCATATTTTAATGGCATACTTATTGTAGTCATTCAAGCTTCATTTATTTTAGACTTACGGAACCTTAAAAATTTGGAAAAGACATTAGTTAGGCTAACCTTAAGCTTCAAAATATATATCTTATCCAAAGGAAGGGCATGAAGTAGCTAGGTGTATTCCTTTAACGTTGGTTGATTAGGTGTGGCTTAAGCTAGAAAGTAGCTTCCTTAGGTTCCCAAAAGTGTACTAAGGCCCTTACTAATGTGATGTTAACATTGACCTTAGGTAGTGAGAGTATGGGCCTAAGTTTGTTGATGATGAATTCCTATTCTCTTAGGTTGAAGCTTTGGAACCATTAATCAAGTATGGGCTTTGGGTTTGTGGGCTTGTAGATGTGAATCTCTTTAGTGAGGACTTTGGCATTGGACAAACTGGCTATGTTTGAAAGATTACAAGAAATTCATAAATTAAAAAGAAAGGAGAAAAATAAACATAGTTGCATTGAAAATTCTTATGTACAAAAATAATCCTATTTGCATTGGATTTAGGTATAAAATAAAGTAAATATATAGGGAAAAGAAACTCCAGGTTTTTGTCTTCGTTTATGACATTTATTTAGTTATCCGTCAGTCGAGGAAAAATTCGTATATGTAAAAGGGTAGGTTTTATAGGTCTTTAAACTTTATGATGTCATATATTTTCGAAGAAACGGTTCTTTGATCATATTGAAGTTTAAGTGAGGTAGCTTAACTAGCCCCAATCGATGGTTAACTTACTACACTTGAAACTTACATAATGGCTTCATATCTTAAGGTCCTAAGATAGCTTGGGTTTAATCGTATTTGTCACATTTTTATGATATAGTTAAAAGATTCCCCCCATAATTTTAAACTCCAAAAAGATCAATTGCAAGAAAAAAGATTACTATAACTTTTTACACTAAAAAGGTATCCACAAGAAAAATAAAACTTGACATGGATATTATGAAATATAAAGCTAAATTCAAAATGTTTAAGAAGTTAGCCCTATTGATGTCCCTGGTGAAGTTGTCAAGTTGTTGAGCCTAATTTTTTCGATTTTTTTAAAATTTGATTTAAACTAAAACTGATGCTTATTTAGTTTAAATTACTAACTAAAATTAAGGAAATTCTGGTCTTTTTTTTTTTTTTTGAAAATGTTTTGGAGTCGCCTCTCGGTATAATTAGAAAAGGTGATTAAATTAAATCAATTAGATAGATTGGTTTTAATTTACCTATTAGTTTCTTTTTAAAAAAAAAATTCAAAAAACCAAATTTCTTGAGTTCAGAGGCTATTCTATTAAACCTTAGTGGGGACAACTTTATCCTTCCAAATTTACATTTATTTTCCAAAATAACCATTTGAAATAAAATAAGTCTAATTTATACACATAAAGAAATGAATAAATTTCTATTATTTACAAAATAGGAAAAACTGAGAAATTGAATCTATCTATTTGCAAAAACAAAAAATAAAATTTTCAATATTTTAAGTCACCCCGTAGTTGTCTATAAGTACGTATATATTTGTTGTTTGAGATCATACTTTTATAGTTCATTCTAGAAAAATTTTAGGGTGTTGGTTTCTTTTAATTCCTAAAAACAGCTAGGTTTATGTTTTGATATGTTTATTTTAATTTATAAAAAATTTCTAAAAAAGGAAGTTATAATTTTGAAACTGATTCTTTTCTATGTAAAAAAAAAAAATTGAGGAAGTCAAAGAAAGAAAAAAAATTTAGAAAAGTTTTTTAAAATCTTTATATGAGAGATTTTTGAAAACAATTTTCATTTTTTTATTGGAATTTTCTTTTATTTTTATGAATTCTAAAAAATATAAGTTTAAAAGAAAAAGATAAAAAAGAAGAAAGATCAGAACTTCAAAACCATGATCAAGTTCCTTTTTTTTAACTATTATTTTATTTATTTATTTAGATAATTAAAGTAAAAAAAAAAAAAAAAAAAGATGATCGAACCATCCTAGAAAAGAAATAGACTTGGTTTACGAGGTGGGTATGAACCAAATGCGAGTTAAACTTGGTGCTCCAGTTAGGTTGAGAACTGGGTCATAGATTAAAGCTTCTATCACAATCGAGATGACTCCTTACTACAACTTCTGATTGTCTTTCTAAGCTGGAAAAGAGATGTTGATGAGATTTTCAAAGGAAAAAGAGAGATTGGTGATAGTATGGTGAGGTTTGGTGGAGGTTTGGGAGGTGCTTGAACTTGGGCTGTTGGAAGTGGATGTGCACACAATGGCTTTAGCGATCATCTAAGTGTCAAGAAAGTGTTGGCCAACAGTTGGATGGATGGGGAGTATAGCATAATGAGTGGTTTCATGTTAAGGGTTTGGTGGTTAGTTGTAGTGTAGTGGTAGTCATAGTACAACTTGTGGTTTGGGGTTGAAGTGGTGCTTAGAGTTACAGTAGATGGCGAGATGAGTGGCGTTCAAAAGCTCTTACTATGGTGGAGCTACTAAGGTTAGTAGCTTGACCTGAAGATGGGGGTGAATGAAGTATTTTTAGAGGGAGAGTGAGGAGGAATTGGGTAGTGAGAGAAAAATGGAGAGTAAGTAAGAGAAGACATGGGGATGGAAGTTGATGATCCTAGAGAGCTTAGGGAAGTTGAATTTATAGGCAAACAAGCTTGCTTAAGCCTAGAAGGCCATTAATGGCTGATTTGGATTATGATAATCTCATGCAGATGATCTTCAAATTTCTAGAAAAAAGCATGATTTGGGTTGCATTTAGATATTATTGTGTGATACTGTTACCCAAATTAATCATTGGAAGTTTCCATTGCTTCTAATTTTCTTGGTTTCGCAAGATTGAAATTGAATGGAAATCTAGGTTCTTGGATATCAAGTTTTTCATTGATTTTTCGATCTAATTTTGGACATGTGTTGGTGAATTTAGACATGTTATTGGCTAAAATCAAAACTAGACCATGCCTAGTACATGATTCCATCAAGGATTCATGTGTAATTGTGTGAAAAACACATGAAAATGAGGCTTAAACTTGGGCTAATGAGTTAGGTCCAAAAAGGAAAATGCTAGGGAATTATCAAGGAAAACAAACAAAGAGAAAGAAAACAAGTGTGTTACATGCCTTAAACGTAACTGATGCGCCTAGCCTAAGCATGTGTTATATGCGTGAAACTAAAAAAAGAAATAAGGTAGGCACTTAGCACACTTACTTGCATGTAGGCTAAATGCGTTAATTAGGGTTTTAGCCTTGATTCTTTATTTTTGTAGAACGGGTCTTGCATTTGGTCTAATCTAATATATGTATATATATATATATATATATTTGTTTTGTTTCTTATTGTTTTTTTAAATAAATAAATAAAACACTAAACTTAGTTTGGAGCCAAAATTAAATCCTAAAAAAATTAGTCGCTTATAAATTAATTTTCATTCAAGCATAATTTAATGATTTTTAATACTTAGACTTGACACTAAAAATTAAATGACATTTTCTAAATAATTTAAAGATTGTAAAAGAAAAATCTAGGAAATACTAAACAATAAGGGGCATTTAGTAATTTCAAATTCCAAATGTAAAATTGAATAAACAACAAAGTTGTTGTGAGCTCTTAAAATTGCATAAAGGGCAATCGCATGTAAATTTAAGGCATTAAGGAAAAGTTATCTGATTAAATTTAAAGTTTATGACAAGGCTGCAAAATTTAGTAGAAGTATCTTGGTAAACATAGATTTTAAAAGCAATTTAATAAGACACTAATTTTAGTTATAAACTTAAGCTATCCAATATAGTACTAAATTTATGGGAAACCTTAATTTTAAGCTTTAAGTGTAATGGGACATTAGAGATAAATTATTCAAAGTTATAGGGTGAATAATATAATATAAAATGATGTTCAAATCATACATAAGCTACCTAAATATACCTAGTATATAATAAATATATTCGTAAAATTACTTTAAAACCATTGATTATGGATTAATCATACCCAAAGTTAAGAATTACTTAAGATTTATGCCACAAATTAGTGGATCGAGATCAGAAATGACCTAAGAACGTCTAACATATAGGAAATCATGACTTAAAATTAAATTCACTACAATTAGACACCTCATACTAAACCTTTTAGGTGGATTATTGAGAACAAATTGCCAAACTTAATCATCCAGGAAAGTTACTAACCTAAATAGCTATCTAAACATCTTAAGACATCATAATTCAACTTTGGATGGTAGGAAAAATCATATGAAATTTTACTAAAAATTGATAGAAATTAAGAAAAATCTATTAGAAAATAGGGAAGGGCCATTAACCTTGCAAGTTTGAGAACAATCGTAAACTTGACAATGAACCCTATCGATACCTGATAGAGCAACCCTTGCCCAGCATTTTTGACAACCACCCTAAGGTTTAAAGCCATCGGAGCTCCGATAATTGATAGGCTCTAATTTTTGCCCCATTCTTGTTTCATTTTCTCAAAGTACTAAACCTTTGAAAGAGATTATGGCAAAAGATATTCTTAAGTGATTTTAAGTCTAGTTTAATATAGTAATTTTATTTTTATGAACTTTGAAGTTTTTATGTATGTCCTTAAGAATATCCCTTGTTCATCCGAGTTTTAAATTCAAGAATAAATGTATTAAATGATGTCATTTTATGCCAAAAAATTCTCTATATCTATTGTTATGAGTTTAAAGGAATTTTGGTGAAGTTAATAGATAACCAATGCTATTTATTGTGAATTTCCTAAGAAAAATTGTTAATTTACTATTCGAGACTAATTTTTATTAATATTTGATTAGATTTATCAATTATTTGATCAACCTAGCAAATCTAATGGCATGTTAATTTTGATGAATTCTGTAATGTTATAACCCATTTTATAACCTGTGTATGTGTTAGTAGAGGTGTGAGTAGGTGTAATTCATAATTTTATCATATTTGATTAAAATTCATGCTAAATATATACTATTATGTACTGCTATATAAATATAGTGTTAACTATTGAATAAATTGATATGCATATTAAATTACAATTACCTTCTAGAAGGTAATTCTATACACAAAATCCATATTATGTATCATCAAGTTTGTATGAACCTAATAATAGTAACTTTATTAAATTTAGATAATCTTATATAATGAAATGGATGTTTTTTTTTTATGATATTTTAGAAAATATAGTCCTATGATGATCTTTTCATTATCAAAACATGATTTAAACTATAAAACCTATGTTTTGATATGATTGAGACGATATATTATAAGTAATATTTTAACTATGTACATTTATAAATATCATCCAATTTAATATAATCTATTTTATATCTAATGGAATAAATATATATGTATATATATCTATATTAGGTAAATTACTATAACTTTTTTCATTAATTAAGATTATCTAAATTTAATAAAGTTACTATTATTAGGTTCATACAAACTTGATGATACATAATATGGATTTTGTGTATAGAATTACCTTCTAGAAGGTAATTGTAATTTAATATGCATATCAATTTATTCAATAGTTAACACTATATTTATATAGCAGTACATAATAGTATATATTTAGCATGAATTTTAATCAAATATGATAAAATTATGAATTACACCTACTCACACCTCTACTAACACATACACAGGTTATAAAATGGGTTATAACATTACAGAATTCATCAAAATTAACATGCCATTAGATTTGCTAGGTTGATCAAATAATTGATAAATCTAATCAAATATTAATAAAAATTAGTCTCGAATAGTAAATTAACAATTNTATCTAATGTAATAAATATATATGTATATATATCTATATTAGGTAAATTACTATAACTTAATGAATGTAATATATTTAAAATAGTATATAGAGAATACATATATCTTTTATTATAAAGGCATATAAACTATAATTTTTAGCATTTTAACAATAATATAGTAAAATAAAATGAGAACTAGATAGAATCTTAGAGTTTTCGTAATTCTTACTAAAGTTGAACATAAGTTTTGGTATATAAGATTTCGAAGTGATTGGGAGTTTGATGCTAATGACTTACTTGTGTGAGCATTTGTGCTAGTAAGTGGGAGTTTTGAAGATTGGAGTATATGCTTACTTGTGGTTATAAGTAATTGATTGTACGTATGCTATGCTTGTACTTGGATACTAATGTATTGGTTGGTAGCTAAGTTATATGTTTTGTTGTGTTGTTGTGAAATTGACTTTGTTTGGTATGTTTGTAAAGTGATTGATTACCTTAACTAAATTAATACAAATTCGAAACTAAAACTTTAGAAGTACATGCATTTCATCTCACTAGGGGATGGTAAAAACTCCCTGGCCAAATTTCGACTCCTTTGAAGCGACATTATAGATTAACCTTTCCTTACCCTTTGTTGAACTAAATGACAGGTGAGTAATTCAGATTAAGGTTGGAGGCATTGGTTTAAAGGTAGTCGCAGGAAGAGAAATGTCTCTATTGCTTAAGCTTTGGTTTGGTTGTAGTCCAGACATTGCACCAAAGAATGTAAACTCCTCAACCTAAGTTAGAGTAGATGTAATTTCTCTAACTTTATGGATAATATTGTGTGGATTGCATATTGCTTGTTTATGCATTGCATTTAACAATTGATTGATAACTTGGTTAATTAGCTTAGCTTATATATGTTTTTTATCTCCATACCTTACTAAGCAGTAGTTTACTCACTCCTTTATCGATTTTCTTACAGGTTCAAAGTAACCATGTCACATAACGATCATCTATAGGTATGTAAAGGATGTAAATAGGGTTTGATTGAGAAGAACATGCTGACAGATCTTTCTGTTGGTTCTTTTAGTTTTTTGGAGTTAGTTAGGTCTCCTAGGTGACTTAACTTGATTCTTGCTTTTAGGTTGTGTTAAGAATTGATGTACTTTAGAAGTATTATGTATAGAATCTTATTGTAAATATAGGTTTGTTATATATAAATATTTGTACACTTAAGCAATTGTAAATGCTCTGGAGTGATTGTGTTGTATGAGCTTGTATATATTTGATTTATGCAAGCAATTGAGTAGACTGTTTCTAGCATGGTAGATTGTAATGGCTTGACGGTTTTCACGGCATGACAATTGATATAGTGCTTTTGATAATGCCTTTTAATTATTTCACATAGATTAATAAAGGAACCAAATATGTAAACCAGTCAATGCATCTTCCATCTACTAAAAATTGTGCAACCATGTAATTTAATTTAGTTTTCACACTTTTTGAGAGAATTCTATATTTGTGGTTTTGATTTCACTAACAACATGTTTGCTTTATTTCGTAAGAAGTGAATGGAATAGTGATTCCCCTATATGAGGCTCTCATTGTGTCTAACTAATTGAATTGTGTAAATTATAATTACCAACCTTTTTTAGAGCTTAAATTGATCCTTCTTAGGGAATTAGATAGTCTTCCTACATGTATTCCATGTGGTTTTTGTTCCCACATGGCAAGTAATTATTATTCGTTATTAAGATCTAAGAAATAGTTGTTCCTTAGTCATTGCTCATACATTTCCACAAATTATCCGGTAAACCTCAGCTAATCTCCACCTAACCTATTACTTAAGCCATAGCTTAGCTAACTAATGGACCCATACAAACTATCAAACGTACTTTCTAACTTGCACAACATTAAACCGTGATAGTTCATATGATTATCAAACTCACCTATACTTAAACCTATATAACCATCAAGTTACCTTAAACCCATTAGATTCACTCATGCATCGCACCATGAAGACAAAATTCATGTTATGCAAATTTAGGTTATAGATCTAGAGTAAGTAAATCTAGGATGAAGACATAGGTCACACAAGTCAAGATTTTGTAATTCACGTGTAGGGTTAGAGTTAGTTTGATTATATACTTAAGTTGACTAATGTTACAGTTTGTTTTTTCTATGAGGTTCTCCAAAATTTCATGATTGTTTGGACATGATTTAGTGAGCAAGGTGATGTAATGGTCTAGTTGAGGTGACAGTTGGAGCTAAGATTTGTTATTGATTTGATTTTATCATTCAAGAACTTAATGACATTTTGGTTTTTTTGGATCTATTTTCAATTTGTGTTCTTTTTCATTCTAACAAGATAGAATAATAGTCATTCTCCTTTTTTGTCCCAACCAAAATAGAATAATAGATACTCCTTATCTATTGCATTTCTATGTAATTTGTATTTTGTTTAATCAAATGCCTTGTGGTATACCAAGTGCGATACTATTAAGTCATCAGGTTGTTTACAAAGTTTTGTCAACTCATCTCACTCAAGTGGAAAATAAGCATAAAGTAATCAAAATTTAACAATATTTAGTAGCTCAAGTAGTTGACTTAATTAGACTGCCAAGGGAAAAAATCGATGGCTAAGCAATTGAGAGATGACTTGTTTTATATTATGTGCCAACTATAATAAATTTAGAGTTATAACTAACTCATTAAATCTTAAACTTATAATTATTAAAGTGGTTTGACATTTATTATTCAAAACACTTCTTGTTTTTGGGTTAAGATTTTAACTAAAATTCATTAAAAGTGATAATTAAATAATTGGGGAAATTGCAAATAACCACCCTAAACATTGACTTAGGTATGAATTGACTTTCTAAACTTTCAAAGTATGGATTTTAACTCCTTAAACTTTGATAAATTGGTAAGATAAAGGACATTTTCCTGTTAGTTGAAAAAATTCACACCATGGTCAAAGTTTACAGGATCTTAAAGCATATTTTAATAAGTTTAAGAGGTATTTATATACCAAAATCAAAGTTTAAGGGGTTATTTTCATCTTATGGGAATTATTTGCTAATTTATAAAAGTTTAAAGGGTAAAAATCTGTACTTTAAAAGTTTAAGAGGTTAATTTGCACCTAAGTCAAAGTTTGAAGTTGTTATTTGCATTTTTCCCTAAATAATTTTATAACGTATAGTGTTGACTTTAGATCTAGGATCTCTCATTAGATACAACAATGAAAATGAATTTATAACCAACACTATTGAGTCCCCTTGCATTTTTTTTTTTTTTTGCTAGTGTTTTCTGTTTTTTTTTTTTTTTAATATGAGCATTTATATATATAGGAAGAGCATCAAATGTTTTTGTTGTACATTTCATAACGCAACATAAGTCTTCTTCCTTAACAAAAGTGCTTTAAGTGAAAACTTATGTAAACTTAATGCCCTGAGCAACACTCATACCATTATCATGTCTTCCATAATGCACGATTCCACATAATAGTTACGCTTTCTCTCCTCCTTTTTGTATCACTTTCTTTTCAACTTTGATTCTCTCTACTATAGTTACTTCTTCACTCTGTTTGTCTTGTGCTTCAATTTAATACCCCCTACTTTCAGTGTTCTCTTTTTTCTACATTTTCTGTTCATGATTCTTTTTTGTTACAAATTTTTGATGTATTCATTTTTAGGTAATTCTACCGTTTAGACAAACTAAGCTCATCCATTAATTTCTCTCTATGTTAAAATGTTTTGTTAAGCCGTTTTACCTACAATTTAGAGTTGAGTAGCAATTACCATTTCTACCATGAAATTTAAGGCAAATCATATATATACCCATGGCTAAAATATTGATTAGGTGAAAATAAATCTTTGAGCTCTACCTCATGTTCTAATAACTATTGAAAATGTGCACATACATCCCAAAACATCTCTAAGGCCCCTACTTTGTTACTTTTTATTATTCTTTTATAGGCAAAAAAAAAAAAAAAACAAAAAAACCGAGAATAGGGTGAACTGGTTACTTATCAGATTTTAAACTTTTTGCAAAACTAAATTAAATGCGCCCCCTTTGATTATTTTAACAATTTGGCATGAAAACAATATATGAAAGATAAACCAAATAAGAAATAAAAGAGATTAGGGATGAGAAAGATCAGACTCAAGAAGTATAGTGCTTCAACTTTATGCCTATTGCACTAATTTAGTTCCATTGCTGGGAGCCCAGTATTCCACACCAACATTGTTCCACTATTCATTTTTCAATATTCTAATCAAGAGACAAATAAATACAAGTCTTCTACTTTGTTTAGCTAGGCTAGGCTTGCCTATTCATAAATCTATAGAATAGTGTATCTCCCTTCTAACATAAAGCCTATCACTTGAAAAATAAGATTCACAAAGAAAATGAGGACTAAATACAATGATCCTCAAAATGTAAGCACAAGAGAAAAATGGATTATAAAAGTATAGTAAACAATGTTGTCTCTAATTTAGCTTTTGAATGTATCTTTGAATTCTTTTGAGAATTAAGTTTATAATAGAAAGCTGTAGATTAGTGCATCTCAAAAATTTTAACTATCTTCTTTTTATATCCTTTAGGTGCAACATCTCTTTGCTGATATCTTGGATATATCTTTGACAAGTCTTGAGAGATTTTGAATTATCTTGAACTACCGACTGGAGTTTATGATCCCTTGATTTATGAAAGCTAAATCACTCTTGTTGATTTATTCTAATTTGTATGTTAGATTACTCGTATACTAGAGAATAATATCTATATGTGTTCTTGTGCATATGCTCTGTTTCAACTCTTGTAGCCATTAAGAAAACTTTGAAAATTCGAACTCACTTAGGTTGATATAAATCTCTACAATTCAGGAGTTTATTTCTAGCTTATCAAAGCTTCAAATTTGAAATTTTGAATGCTTTAATTTTTCTTTCTATACTCTTGCATGAAGCATTATGAAGTATTAGATTAGGTCAAATTTGTTATCTCCATACACTACACCAAATTCACACTTATAGGGCAGCTAAAGCCGTCTTAATATATAACTTAATAGGGTGGCCAAGCTCTTGTGGTGGACATATACTGTATCTCATGGACGGCTATTGCAAAAACATTTTGGGAGGACTTTTGGCATCTTAATAGCCCTTGCTATAAGAATTGCATGATGAGACAACAAAAGCAAACCTAAAATATGTACCCATAATTAACGAGATATGTAATTTTAAGACATTGATAGCCATCCTAATAGCTCTTATCACAAGAAATGTATATAAAGATAGCATAAGTCATCCTAACAGGTTAGTTGTAAAAAATGTATATAGTTTTTAAGGTGTTAATAGCCGTCCTAAAAACTTATGAAGACTAATATTAGGAACTCCTTTGTTTTGTAAAGACACAAATTACTATCTCAAAAACTTTAATTGACAAATATGCAAACTTATAAGATAACACTTGTTTATCTTAAAAGACCTACATAGTATATATTATGAGGGCAAAATAGCTACCGTGAGAAATTAAAAGGGCTATTTTACAAGTAAAATAGTAGCAAATTATTAAGATAGTTTTATTACAGATAAATGCTTTATGTACCTCTATATCATGATTTAGTGCTTATGTGAGGCATTATATATAATTCATAGAAAATAGATAACTTAAATGAACATGATGGATAAAAAAAAGTATTCAATATCATAAAGATAAATTTAGAAATTATATCATGAAATTGTGATTGACAAAATAAGTTTGGTTGTTTATATCCTAAATAACATGAAATTGTAGTTAACAAAATAACTTACATATCATAATCTAATGCCCATAAGTTTAATATTCCAAAAATCAATTAAAAAAATTACTATTGATTGATTCTATTTTATAGTGATTCTAGTCATCGTCTTCCTTCTTGTGATGCACATATCTTCAATCAAAAGTAGTTCAAATTTTCGATAAAAAATCCTCATCTTCATCAATTTCAATCTACATAAAAGAAATTATATATTACATTAGAAGCCATCATAATATTCTTTAATAACACATATATATTGTATCAATAAAAGAGATAAACATTTATAACCTATTTTGAATCTAATTGATTTACTAACTTCTACTTCTCTAATTAATCCTACTAATAGTAAGTATTTACTGATTCGTTTAAAATCCAATCCTTATGGTATGATTGTAACCCAAAGCTTGGCGATTTTGTTTTAACATACTTTTTCCATGATTAAGAGAAACGGGAACCTATTTCCATAAAATATACTAATGTAAAGTTCCACAAATGTAAAAGCTTCCTCTAACCAATACACGTGTCAATTAGTATTGACCCTAGTCATGTTGAATTTGAATTGTAACTCATCTTACCTAAATAATATATGTTTTGCATCTATCCTTTAAATTATTAGACAGCTACACTACATTGTAACTTAGATCACCTATACGCTAGCAAACAAAAACCACAATGATAAAAAACTAATGATATAGTCCAAACATGAATACTTGCAACCACAATTAACAGAATAAGTAAATGCTTCAATACTAATATAATTTTAGGACAATTCCCAAATATGAATACTACTAACCGTAATTGAATAGAACAAATAACATGTACATGTGATATGAAAACCTAAGTAATTAAAAAAAAAAAAAAGAAGTAGCCAAGTTGCTCTTTATTTTGGGTAGAACATGATAAATCTAGCCAATAAAAATAAGTTTGAAGGTTGCCTTATATCTACCTAAGTTACTTATTTTAATTATTCATGATGAGATTAACTATAGCTAAATTAAGAGTACATGAATAACTTGCAACATTTCCTAGAAAATAGAAGATAAGATAAGTGAGGGTGACATGCTTGTGGCTTCAATTATTTCATGCAATTGGTTTTGCATCTTAACAATTCTTCAATCATGTAGCAAGTATATTCATATGTGTACACCTACATATTCCTTCCTAGTGTGGAACCGACCATGTAGTCAAGTAGTAGAGTTCAAATTCTTTTAGTCAAGTGTTTGGGTTTAGACACTATTACAACCTATTTCAAAAATTTTGGAAGAAGGGCATGTGCTTCCCTTATATAACTGAGCCTCGTTCCATAAATGAAAAAAAAAAAAAAGTAAATTGTAAGTGGCCAAACAAAAATGATGGATGGGGCAATACTAAGTGTAGCTTGAAAGGAAGCATATCTCTTTGTTCTGAAAAATTATACACTCTTTCATACCATCTGAAGATTTTATAGTAAACAAAATTAGTATAAGTCCAGTGCTTAGGATCTAGAAGTTAAGTAAACGTGGTTAGTTTAACCTAATGACAATGCATAAACATTTTGAGCTTCTAAAAGTCTTTGCTATCCTTCTAAAAAATGTTTACATCACTATAGACTTCTCTGAACAATTCCCTTCATTTTAAATGCTATTTCTAGCATCCAATGCAAAATTAACTATAACCAACTCTTTCAATCAATTTAAAAAAAAAAAAGAGAGAGAGAGAGAAAAAGAAAAAGCAACATCTAATGTAGTACCCTTAAAATTCATGTCTAAAGTAGAAACCAAGTGTAAGAAAATTTTGGTCTGAACCTATTTACTATAAATAGTTGTAGATTATTTCGCACAACAATTAACTAAATATAATATAAGATTCACATGATATTTAAAAACAGTTATGAAAGGGGAATTCAAATGAATTGGAAAAGAATTTTCAGCTTCCATCTTCGTTACCTCACACGCAACTAGATTACTGTTGCAATTAGATGATTATTTTCAACACGTAAGTGGTGGTTGTTGAGTTGGAAACAATCCAAATTGCTTCTTTAGAACTCTTTGTTTGAAGTACTTGTCATTAAGTGAGAAGCGGATTGTAGTAATTAAAACATAAAGATGTATCAACTTTTTCCCCAATATGTACAATACAGGCACACATGGAATCACGAAAAAAAACCCTCATTAAAAACTGAGTTAGCTTGTCCTTCATTAGAATATGTACAATACTCGAATAGCATCAACTAACATTGTTGAAAATATGGTTTCATTAGAAGGTGTTGCACAACTTCTTAAAAAAAAGAAAAGAAAAGAAAAGAAAAATAAAAATGCAAAATGATTACACTCTTTTCCACATATTGGTAGTAACTCTTAAAGCTTTCAAGAAGACATTATCCATATTGTCGATAGCTGGAGATGTCATGTACAATAATTCTCATTTTAAAAAGCCCAATTTTTCTTATCATCTTATAACTTAAAGAATTGAAGACATCTTAAGAAAGGTTACACTAAAAATTGAAAACCAAAATTGATGAAAAGGAGGCTATAGATTCATTGTTTCTTCTCTCAAAACATCTCAGATAAAATTCTAATAATTTTGTTTCTAAATTTTTGTGCTATTGTATTGTAGATGAGACATACCTAAATGTGGAAATAAATGTTAGAATTTTATGCTTTTGCCAATATTATTTATCATAAATTGTCCCATTACACCTCTTTCTTTTGATCGAATAATTCCAAGAAATGGACTTAGCTTCTACTTGTAAGATCACAATGATAAAATTGCTCCTCTAATTAACTTAGCTATATAAAGAGTCTTCATATAATGCTAAAAAAGTTAATGTAGGATAAAAAGCTTTATAGATTTCTAAATGGTTGGAAAAGTCATTGTCTCATCCAATAGTTGAGAAAAGTACTTTAGATGTATAAGCTCCTATTCTCGAGCATTAATTCATGATATTGCTAGATTCATAAAGTAAAAATATACCTTGCTATTGTCTATCTTTGATGGAGGCAAGTTTCTTCTGGATGTGAATATAGGTTTTACTACACCAAAGAAGTTGAACCATGGTGACTGAGAGGGAGAGAAAATAAATATGAGTTGAAATTTAGAATACGCACTCTAAGAACATGAGAAGTGATATGCTAAGAAGAAAGAAGAGGAAAGAAAACCTCTACTTTGCTTATGAGATTCTATTGGTGTAATGTGCTAACATAGTAAGTAGTTTGTGCTTACTTGTTTTGTTAAGGCAAGGTTTTCCTTAAAGAAGAATCTTATAGTTCTAATATCTTCCCAATAATCATTGAAAAGGTATGCTTCCACGAAGTTATTCCATCAATTGTAACTAAATGCCAAAAAATGTCAATTCTTGACAGTAGTAGAAACCATGCAGTTAAAAGGGAGGTATCAACTAAAAAAAAAACAAAAAAACTTATAGGAAAAGCAATTGCAGTTATGGATAGGATAGGAATAGTAACCACGAATAGTTTATTTTATTAATAATTGATGTATTATATTATTTATTTATTTATTTATTTTATTAATAGAGAGGTCATATAGCATATGCAATGCTAATTCTAAGGTTCTACAAAAATGAACCAATTGTCTCACCTATTCAAAGAATGCAAACTATAAAACAGGAGTTGGAATTTCGGCTAAGGTTGATTCTAGAGGCTTCTTATGTAGTAGAAACTAAACTTAGCTGGGTGCAAAATGATGCATGGAATTGAAAAATGGAAGTAACCAATGTGAAATTAAAATTCTCTTCATTTGGATCACTTCATACGTCCAATTAATCAATCGACGGTATTACTAAAAGAGCAAACAAGAAAAGAAGCACACCCTTTAACATAATTTAATTAAGTGTTGCATGGATAGGGAAATTTTAGTGACACTTTTAAATTTGAAAAGAAACACATATAAGTATTCTCTTGCTTAAAAAACAAAGGCAACTTGCTTGTTCACCTATGCTTAAGCTTAATATTATGTACTCTTTACTTAGTAAGAGACATTAGCCATTGATAAATCTAATGGAGCATTTCCAAGCCATGAAAACATGATTTGATCCACTTCTAACATTTGAGACATATACGACAAATTGTAATGATATGTATGTGTACTGATAATTTTCTATTCTATTAGGGATTTAGGAGCTAAAAGATAAGTCTCACCAAGGCAAAGTGTCAAACTTAGTTAGAAAATTCTTCATCTCTTAATACTAAAATAAAGTACTTGAAGAAAGATCAATGATTAGACTCATCACATCACTTGAGATTCGGTCAAACATTGCATATTAATGCCAACTATTATTAAAGATATAAAATAAAATACAAGTGATAACATAAACAATTTTTTTTGTCAAAAGTACTTAAAGAAAAACTCATATTAAGGATATCAAATGCATAAACAAATTTACATTATGTTTCTGAAGTTCGAACACCATTTAATTTCAACTAAATATAGCCAAAAAAGAAAGAAAAAAAAAAGGACTACGAAACAATTTCATACACATAGATAACTTTTAAATCGATCAATTAATAAACATGTTATGGATCAACTATTAGTTGCTTCGTAAAGATATCTTTCTTTTCTCCTTCCATGAAAAGTTGAAAAGTTAAGTAAAGCGAAAATGACACTAAGCAAAGACATAGGGAACAAATGGAAATTGCATTGAGATAAGATAATTAATGACTAAGAGACAAATCTTGTGTAACATAATTCAGCATAACACATCATTGGAACTTTTTCTCACTTTAAGATGTATGATCGATGATAGTTCATTGCTAAAAGGAAATCGTGGGTACCAAAACTAGAAACCATTCCTTAGAATTTTCTATAACTTAGTTGAACCTTTTTGGGGTTGGAACTTTGAAACCTATTAGTTATTCAGAAATCTTCACCATAAAGTAGGTGTAATTTGGCAAAGAAGGGAAGAAGAGCCATACTTCTCACTCCATTAGAAAAAAGAAGATAAAATAGACCTTAAAACCACACTGAGGTAGTAACGTTATAAACATAAAAGAAAAAGAGTATTATTACACAAATCAATGAAAGCTCCAATTGTAATCACATAAAGCTCCAATAATTGCAAAGAAATCAAGTATTCATATTGTGACTAAAGATGCAACATTCAACTTAAAAGTATAGAAAACAATAACAATAAAACTAGTTATCTCACATATACTTACAATTCTTTAAGATTGTCACTAGTAAGAACTTACAACATTAGAGAAAGTGAGAGTGTCTAATCCAACAACCTACATCAATCGGCCTTGAAAAGAGATCTTGAAAAGAAAGGATCATTGATGGGTCTTGAAGTGCTCTCCACATTAAATATGTAAACCTTATGAGTTTTCAGTATCTGGAAGCAAAGTTGAATGAAAGGTCTTTGGATAGTCCCTAAAACCACCTAGATATAGTAATAAAACCCTAAGTAAAAGAATTAAACTCTAAATGTTAAACCAAAACACTAGCAGCAGCAAGACCCCAAAACCTTAGTTATACAAATAAAACCCTAGAAACCCTAACGCTCAAGAAACCTTAGAACGATATCAAAACCCTAAAAGATTGCTAAGTCCCAATTGAGTAACTAAATACCTTAACATGACTAATAAACTCTAAATGTAAAGTTAAATCAAACACCAAAAGTAATCGAACTCGTAAATTACCTAAAACCCTAAGTTCCAAGCACATACGTGAATCCAATAACTACAAATGGATATCAAACCCTAAGGAAACCCTAGGTATACGTATGGAACACTTAGACTATCTAAAGTATAGTGTTAAAACACAACAAGACCCTAAACATGCCTTAATTACACTTAACTAGCCTAATTATGCTTAATTACCATCAATTGCCCTAAACAAATTCTAGTCCATAACCAACCCTCATTATATATTAATTAACAACAAGTCAAACACAATTAAGGACCAAAGGACAATGTATTAATAGGCATAAGAATAACATGTACTAATAGGGGACAAACCATTACCCAAAATGGCAAAAAGCAAAAATGGTACAAGAGTACCATTTGGGACCATGTGTCCCTCCATATTCTCTCCCTTGTGTCGACCATCCTTCCCTCCCCCTTTCTCATTTTCTTCAATTTCTAAACCTTAAAAACACTCCTAAACACTCTCTCAAATATCTCACTCAAAGGCCCCTCAAATCCACTTGAAAGCCTCCTCTCTTCCCTTACATGCACTTCATTGTTACCCTCACTCACACCGTACCTATGCCCCACCAAACCCACCATTAGCAAGAGCTATGCCACCCATTCACATTCCCTTACACTGCCGACCACCACTCATTCTACCACCATACCCCAAACCATAGGCCACCTTTAGGGAAAAGGAAGATAACACTCCTAGCTCTAGTAAGTGTATAAGCTCAACTTTTCATTGTTTTTCTTTTGGGTTGATGTTAGTAACTTACATTTTAAGTACTCCTAATTCATTTATAGCCATGTTTTAAATTTTTTAGGATGTTTTCATGAAAAACAAGTATGATTATAATAAGAAGAAGGTACCCTGATGGAAGTTCTAACACTAATATATAAGGAAGTGTAGTGTTTTGTTAGTTTTAAGGCTAAACTACCTAGAAAAGCACTAACCAAGTGTGCCACCCCTTTCCTAGTCCCCATCTTGTTTGTCATCCACATAATATGTAATAATAATAACCCTAAGTGAGTAAAAATATAGTGTTAATTAAGGAAAACCCCACTAAATAAGTGTTGTATGAGGAAATGTGTAGGAACTCCCAAAACCCCACCTTAAACACCACTCTTGTGAAAGATTCAATTTGTAAACTTTAATTTATTAGCTTAATAACATGATTATTTGGTGTTAAATATGGTTAAGGACTTGATTAATCAAGTTAAGTACGTTAATGATCAGCTAGGGCTTTAAACTAGCTCAATTAGTTATTAGAGACTTAGAAATGATATTAATGACCATCTTAATGATCATGACCAGATATGCAAAGTTAAGTAAAGTGGACTAAACTTAGGGCCAAGGTTAGGCTTAAGTCCAAAAAGATAAGTAGGTTTAAATTTAAGACTCTAAAATGTAAGTTAGTCCAAAAAAAACCCTAAAAGAACCGAGTTTGAAGCTCAAATGGATGAGTGACCAGATCTGAACTTTATATTGAAAGGCCCAAAATAAGTTATTCAAAAGACCCATTAAACCTTAAGGCCCATCCAAGACTTTCACTATAGGCACCTTAATGAGTTGAAGTCTTAAACTTAGGAAAAGAGCCTATTTAAGCCCCTAAGAGTAACACCAAGACCCAAGATGAGAATTTAAAGTATTAAGTTGAAAACGTTTACTTAAAATACTTAAAAGGAAGCCTAAAATACTAAGTATAAGGCCTAAGATAATAAACTAAGCCTAAAGCCCAAAACTATGCCCAAACCTTAAAGTGACTAAACTTACCTTTTGGGCCCATGACCTTACAAGGCCCAAACTGAAAACTTTCTAACCCAAAAGTCCAAAAATGACATCACTAAACGAAAGAGGACTCAAAAATGATGAAAAACAACTATAAGATCACAAAAAATGGATTTAAAATAAAGAAACTATGCTTGAAATACTAATATAGTTAAAACGAGGATCTAGAGCAAGAAAGACTATGTAGTTAGTACAAGTAGAATACTTATATACTTTAAGTATAGTCTTGTGGTGATGAGGACTTTGAGTTTGACGTAGCTAATGATTACTAGGATTGCTAGATTCCATGGCAGAATGATTATACTGACCCCTATCTTATCTTGCTTATGGTTATAGCATAGAGCATCGTTTGATTTTTTGTATATATATATATATGCAAGAAATGAACTTATTTAACATTGGGTTATATTCATGTGTTTGATTTGTATGTACTTACTTGCTAAGAGATGATAATATATTTGAATTACAAATTGGGTGTTGCATTAGCAATTAGGGCTTAGATTGTCTGTTATATATATAATTGGTTGGTTACCTGTGAACTGGAATAATAACCTGTCATGTATTGTGCATTTATACATTATCTATATAGGGTGTTAGCACTATGCTGAAGTGGGAGATCATTCATGTTAGATCTCGTATTATTATTATTTGTGTTGTATTGCACGACGTACTCGTGCAACATATTTTTGCCTCGACTTTTGGGATCTACTTGTCTTTGGGAAGTACCGCCTTTTGCTTGAGGCCGAGTCATGTCAATTGCTTTGGGTCTATCGAATAAGAGTTGATTATACTTAGATGACAGATGTAGAGACCCAAGTCCTGATGTGCCTATATACTTCTTAACTTAAGCAGTGGTGGGCATAATATCAAGCTTTGCATAGTCGTCGACAAGCTGTGTATGATGTTGCATTTCATATGTTTGTTTACATTGTATATACGTGTTAAATTACTTGCTTGTCTCTTGTTTGGCGGTAGGATATAAAGGTTAGTTACTACATAGTTATAGCATATCTTCTTATAGTTTGTTGTTGCAGCAGGATCTCTAGTTGGCGTTGGGCCGCGGGATGTCCAAGGTTGGTTCTACCAACTTAAGATTAGTTAGTGAAAAGAATAGCAGAGTATGAGTGATCACCTAAATGCTATATAGACTCTCTAAGTTATTTATGTATTTTAGTATGTTGAGTATCGTAGACTACTAGTATTGTTTTGTCTTGGGTCCGTATGAATTATGTTAGGGGAAACTTTATGCCCTAGATTTATTTATGATTATATAGGATTTAGATATTATGGTATAATTAAATGCTGTGATATTACTTAATAGTGGGAGGAAGTTGAAATTATGAGACACTTATGTAGTGCGTCGAAGGTTCCTTATCAAGAGTGGTGCTTGATCTGGGATCTTCTTATATTACATGGCAATATTGCTGTAACTTTACCTACCCACTGCCTTAGGTTGTGACAAAATCTTCCCTAAAGCTTTTAGAGTTTCCAATTCCCTATACTAAATCTTCCTTAAAGATGTAAATTTTTACTTGATTTAAGTGCCATTTAGGATTTTTGGTATTGTATGAAAAGAGGGTTACACAAATGCGGGTGTTTTTTTGGATTTTTGGTGTTTTGATAGCAATAGGGAGAAGAGAGAAGGAGGGAGTGAGAGATAAAGAGAGAGTGAGTGAATGTGGAAGATGAAAAAGAAAGGGTTTACCATTGATGAGGATGCATGAAGGTAGAGGTTGTTGATTGGTGTGGAGGATGAGAAGAGAGAGAGATGTTTTGTGTGATGTGCGAAAAAAGAAAAGAGAGAGAGAGGGAGGTATGGTGAAGAGAAGAGAGGAGAGTAAAAGGTTCAATATTTTTTCTTATTTTTTTTTAATGAGAGATAATATAAGGGTTTTTCTATTTTAATACATTTAAAGCTTGCTTCTATGAAAACCATGCCACCAAAATTTAGCCTACCCTCATAAGTATATGTTGAGGGGGGTTTTCTAAACTGTCGTAAAAACTATGCCTTAATAAGCAAAATTTGTTGTAGTGATAAGCTTCTGAATATATCTGATAGTTTGAATTTGAAATAAAATCAATAGCAAAGTGGATAAAATTCATCATTATCTTAAATTTTCTTCACATTTCTTTTCTTGATTTGATCTTATGAAAAAGTCTTATTTGAATTCCACGAAATCTTCTAATTATCTTCATAATAATTCTTTAAATATCTGACGAAAAACGTTATCATTATCTGATAAAATATTCATAGCAACTCTATCTACTGTAAAAAAATGCTTATCTAAATTAACTTGTCCGTAAAAAGAAAAATTCAATTAATCCTCCTTCATCCCTATAGATTTATGTTTAACTTAATGGAATACGTTTGATATATATCCAACAAGTAGAGCTGAGTCTTTAAACAATTAAAAGTTTAATAAACCATAAGAATTGTATTGTTTTCTAAGTTTCTGATTATGTCTAATGTCTTTGAATTAGTCTTCTTAAATAAAATATAACTTTGCTTAAGGACCTACACTTAACACACTAAATAAAGTCTTTCTTTCTTTTTATTATCATAAAAACAATAATGGAGAACTCAACATTTTTAACTATAGTTTTAAAGCTCTAAGGATGGTTTACAAGTTAGTTGTATAAAAGTTATGGGAAGACAAAATTGGACTTTAGGAATTTACGGAAGTCTATTACTGTTTGGTCCATAATTTTGAGAGTGCATTTATAATTATCCTTACAATTTAATTTATTCTAAATTATATATCAAAAAGCTCCAACAAAACTTTGGAAAGAAAATTGCCCTTCAATTTTCCATTCATAACATATGGAAAGTGTATAGTGCACTAATGCATCCGCATGTACATAAACAATGCTAGTGGGTCAGTCATGCACAGATGCGTAATATTATGACATACTTTTGTCAGTATATATATGGTTAACGACCTTGGGTTTTCTTTTAGTTGCCCAGCGGTTAATGAATGCACACATCGAATCTAGCATATAGAAAATGGCAAAATGCTTTGTCTTAGCAAAAAGGCCAAGAAAGTTAAACTAGAATGCCCAAATACAAAATTACATGGATGTCAATGCAACGCTATTGTAAGTATACATTATTCTTCTATTTCTATTATTTGTTTTAAATATATTATCTATGGGATTTTTATGGTCCCATTAGATAAGATCCTCCACTTTATCATCTAACCACTAAAATGGTAATGATAATAAGAGTCAGTATAATATGGATTTTAGCAATGAGATAATGGATTAGATGTTCTTGTCACTGGGGTAGTAGACTAATCTGTTATGCTTATGCAAAACACAAGATTTCCATAAATAATGCAATTAATCCGCTAAGTTATGAGATGTGTAGATGAACCGTTCCAACTTTATGAAATGATTCAAGCAAGCTCGATCATCCATTGAGCTGAAATTTGAGCACTTATGAGGTTCGAGATGATATTGGATTCATCAAGTTCTTGGTGTTTTAAGTAGCGAAATTAGTTATATCGATTTTGAGTTCTAAGAACCTTCCCGCTAAGATATTATAACAAGAGGCCACTTGAAATGTTTTGCAAAGTTTAAGGTTTATATTCACAGATTTTAAAGTACACTGGTTTAATTGCATTATTTTTTTTTTCCTTTTCCTCCAAAGTAACAGAATTATTCAAGTATCATTGACATGGTTGGTTTTTATGTATATTTTTGTACTTTCATTTAGTTTTTTGGGTGAATTGTACTTTCATTTGGTTTGTCTTTAGAGAAAGCAAAACTTAAAAATGAAATCAAAATGAAACCCCAACAATGAAATAATTAAAAGTCGGTGTCTTCATTTTGTTCGAAAAGCAACTCATGAAGCTTGACAAAAAGAAGAGGAAAGCAATTGTAATTTGTAAAGTGGGATACTTTGTATGTTTCCACACTTTTGAACTTTTCTTATCTGTATGTGATATTTCTACAGATACGAGATTCATGTTGTTTTCAGTTAAGTATTGGTTAGTCAAAAGTTAATAATAGCAGCAATCCTAATAATCTTAATGCAACAATTTTTTTTTTTTTTTTTTTTTACACCAACCCTAATAATCATACTAAAACAAATTTTTTGTAATATTGTCAAATTCAATTCAGATAGTTAACCTGAAGAAATGGAGAATTAAAGGTTAAAGGCAAAAAATGATTGTGGCTTAACCAAGGTTAGACAAGGATTTGATCGGATCGATTTTATGATGAATCAAATTCAACCAAATTTCACTGCAGAGGTTAACATGGATTTAACAATACTAGCTTTGCTTACATGGTAATATCCAACTTTAGTGATGTCTACAGACACATTACATCCACATGCCCATGTTTCTCGCCGGTGACACGAGAGGAATTACATAGCCTATGGGCAATGTGTGTGATCGATATGTCCTAACAATCAATAAAAACTAAAAGCCCCCTCCTAAAGTTTTTCTATTTGCATTGCAAATGCGCAACAACTCTCCATGAGATCTGGGGGTTTTACCACTTACGTTGTTTTCAAAAGGACAAGAATTCTGAATAGTACTACTAGGTGACTTCATAAACCAAACAATAACTGTCTTCAACAGCATTAAATGGTTCCTTAGATTTCATTCACTAGTATCTTATTTCCTTTTCTTCCTTCCTTTTCGTTGGAAAAGTGGATAAATTTTCTTAGGATTTCACGAGAAAAAAAGGGGGAAAAAGAAAAAAAGGAGTACGTATGTATCACTTGCATTTAAGGACTACATATGTTATATGACTTTGTCTTATTATTTTAGTACTCCAGAGATTCATTGTTTTGATAACAATTATTTTAGGATACTCGACAAGAGCTGTAACAGATTTTTCTTTTTGTCTCACATAAAACTTCTAGAAATATTAATTTGTATGGGATAAGATTGTTAATGTTATTAAGGAAGAAAAGCAATGAAAATTCATTGTACACCATCAATACCTTGGCGTTTGTGATGTTCACTATTAAAAGGAATCGATTTACTTATTTTTATTTTCATGGCATTCGTCGGTAATTTTGAAGTGCTTTATTATTGAAAAACATTTGCCAGGAAAGCTGACTGGGATAAGCGATAGGACTGGGCTCGCATCAATTGGTTGTTTAATTTGCCGCAAGAAAAAAAGAAAAACATAGAAATGTGATGGTTTAGGTCAGTTATCTTTTCCAAGTGAAAGGGAAATTGTCTTTTGATTGGAAAAGAATTTCATTTTAACGTTGTTTTCCATGGAAGATCATCGTACAAATAATAATGTGACCTTGCAAGTGGCCATGACAGAGTGGAAGTTGAAATTAATTATAAAAACCGAACGTGCATGGTTTGTACAAAAATGGTGGTAATGGCAGGTCCCCATGATTTTTCCTTACAATCACTGGAGTTTAGCTTCACCTATTTCGACATACCATCTTAATGTGATTGGAAATTTTGTTGTCAGTTTCTTCCATGAATCATTGCTTAGACATGTTATGGCAGGTGGGTTAGTCCCTACTTGTTTGACAGCTAGTTTGGTTGGGAATGGTATGGCCTGTTAATAATGGTGCAAATAATGCGTGTCGTATACAGAACCGTGTAAAGTGTGTGTTGGGAAGTGCTTTGGGGGTGGGGAAGAAGGGTTAGGTACGCACGTAGAATCAAATACATCTTCTATTGATTCTTTTGGCGCATAATGGAAATCCAATGCTGTTGTGACGAGATTGTCTAGTTTGTTGTTTGATGATTGAGACTAAGGTAGATAAAAGTCTTCGTCTACTATTTAGTTTGTTATTTTAGTTTGGATACTAAAAATAAAAAAGATTAAGAATTAAATAAAATGATCAAAGTTAAATTCATTAAAAAATAAATAAATATTTTATAATCTCAAAAATACCCGCTAACTAACACAGACGTTTTCTTCTTCTTTTTTGGAAATGCCTAGGGTTTGTTTTGACTCGTAGCGAGATGCACAACTAACATTGAAATCCAGATGTGAAATAAAGGTGGCCGCTCAACATATTGCAGTGGGTGCTCCATTTCCTTGCAGTTGTCGCTCGGTCTGATGGCAGGAGTGTGTTTGGTAGCCCTGGGTCAGAGCACCCGCCGGTGTATGTTTCTAGTCCGTGCGTTACAGGTATGTGGAGTGTTGCGAGTGGTTTTCGATTGGAGATGTGGGATTCGCCTGAGAAGTTGGTTCTCTGCTGCTGGTTTGATCGCTGGCGGTGGGTGCGGGAGGGGTTGCCTGTCACGTGGTTGTTCCAAGTGCAGCGACCGAGATTGGTGGTTTTTCTTACAACGAGTTAGCTGTTTTTGACGGACGAATTATTGGATCTGTGGTCTTGTGCAGGTGAATGGTTTGGACGGCGGATTTGATGTGTATTGTTGCAGCGGTGATCGAGTGTATGGTGAACTCATCAGCAGTGTCGGCAACTGGGTGGAAAACAAGCAAGGTCGCCGGAGTTATGCAAGTGTGGGTAGGTGCTGTGCAGTAACGGGCAGTGAAGTGCAGTCGGGGTTGGTGTTGGTGGTGCGTTGCCGTTTGCCGGAGTAATTGTTAGATGGCGGTGACTTAAGTTTGCGGCTGCAAATTCATTGGAGACGAAAGATCTCTTGTTTCGATTTGTTTTGTTTGCCTTTTACTTTAGTTATTTTCCTTAGCAATATTCTCAAGAATAAGTTCACTCTTTGAAGAATCAGAGGAGTCAGATCCGTCAAGGAAATGTTGAATAATTATGAGGTGAAATATTAGTTTTGTGCATGGAAACAGGATGTGGATTTTGCTTTGAGAGAATCAAAAGCGAATTGGAAGATGGCGGTTGGTGATCAGTCTTAGATTTAGGTAATTGTAAGTATTATATTTACCAATTTATTTCTTATTTAATATTAATAAAAAAATTAATAATAAATAAAATTATCAAAATTATAAATAATAATTAAATTTATCTATTTACTTATCTTTCTCTCATTTTATCCATTTCTCTATCGTTTTCTCACACTCTCTCTCTCTCTTTTTCTTTTACAATTAATTGTACCCTACATCTCTCCCCACTCTCTATCTCTTTATTAACATTTCTACTATTATATTCCCCTTCCCATGATCCTCCATCTCTCTATCTTCCTCATTAGTATAATTTTATTTATTTTATATATATATATATATATATATATATAATATGGGTATATTATCGACTAGTATAATCAAAAGTGCTGGACGTCGTGGAAAACACCGAATGAGAATTTCCGAGGAACTTATAACAACCCTGCTCCCAATTCTCCGGGTAATTTATGGAATTACTAATAAAGAAAAATAATAGATGAAGGTATTGTCGATAGAATTATAAAAAATAATCCAAGAAATCGAGATTAATACCATCCCTTTTTTTATATATATAGGTCTTGAATTCTTATATGAAGATAAATCAATAGAAAATGTATTTAAAAAAAACACGAAACTGATGGTATCTGTTTGTGTCATGGATCATTTTTCCCCCCTTTGTTTTATAAGAACCATATATGTAATGTATATATCCCTCGCATATTGTGGGGGTTAAATGTGCATGAGATGTTGGAGCGACTATATCCTTACAATCATAGTTCTCTGTTTCTACGGAAGACTCGAGCGACCGACGCTTGTTATAAGGAAAACAACAAAATAGGGCAAATTATTTGCACACCTAGTAAACTATCATATGCAACCAATTTTTTTTTTTTAGATATTTACCTAATTGAAATAATGTGGTGCGACTTTGATTATCGCTGGTTGCGTAATTATTGGATGGTAATTTGCTGTTGACGTCGACAACAATTGAGGATCGACATTCTTGTTATAATTACTTTATTTTCACCGCAGCGTTAGTTATTATCATTATTATAATTCAAATCCGTGGATGTTGCATAGCCGATGGTGTGACCCCCTAATCCTTTTCAAAATATAATTATAATAATAATTTGGAGTAGTCATATTAAAGGTGTAACAACTCAAATTAAAACTATATAAGATTGAGCTTGAACTTGAATTGGAAAT
Organism: Lumnitzera littorea; assembly: GCA_024138015.1. Taxonomy (NCBI): domain Eukaryota; kingdom Viridiplantae; phylum Streptophyta; class Magnoliopsida; order Myrtales; family Combretaceae; genus Lumnitzera; species Lumnitzera littorea. The sequence continues at coordinate 76,869,024 of JAMXBB010000010.1, forward strand.
TAAAATCTTAAATGGAGCTTTCATTTCAAGCTCAAGTTCAAGTTTTATTATACAATCCCCAATTTGACTCTATTAAGTTTGTATAAACATTTTCTTTTCCCTAATTTATAGTCCAAAAGCAATTCCCTTCTGTCCTACTATCATGCCTTGAAATAATGAAGTTGCAACAGTCTCGTTATATAAAACATCTTAAGATAAAAACCAAAGTTATTGTCTTAAATCTAATTTATTCAAAGTATCTACGACTAACCTACTTTAAAGTTCATAATTCATTTGACATTAGTGATTATCTAGCGAAAGTCTACTGAAGATATATTTATAGCCCAATTTAATGAAGTACTATTTACATAAATTAATAATATTGTTTACTTGAATATATATAGATTTTAATACCAAAAAATCATAAGATAAACAACAAAATCTTCAGAAGTTTAGTTGGTCTTCAGTTTCCTATCCTAACACTCAGTTTCCATTAGTTTTATCTTAGGAAAGTTATAGTGTGACATCTTAGTTGATACCTACAAAAAATCTATAAAGATGTAGTGACTAATTGTTCAGTAAGTAAGAATTGAGACATAAGACTATATAATAAGGACAAACAGAGTTATTAACCAATTATTTAGATGCAATTCAACAAAACAAGTGTCATTGTAAAGTCTATTGTGGGATTGGAGAAATTCCGCCCACTCTAATATAAGTTTGAGGAGTTTCAATGCGTATATAACTACTTATGACCAAATCTAGGCTTGTATAATGAAAGCATTCCTTCTCTTGTGACTACCTTTCAACGTCCTCTGTTTCTATCATTTAATTCGATTAAAGGTGAAGAAAGGACTATTTCAATTGTCCCTTTTGAAAGGGGTTAGTATTTGATCGGAGATTCCTAATTGTCCTTTATTAGGTTGCAAAGGATGTCAAGTTAAGTCTTAAGTCCCATATTGCTTAGTTCGGTTAAAGGTGACCATTAAATTCATACAGTTGAACAAATCATAATCACATACGGTAGATTGCAAAGTAGTTCAATCAAGAGTAAAGACATACAGGCATGTGTAGAACCAAGTGTACAAGTATAACCAAATATAACCTTAAGCCTCCAAGTATTATAAAATATAACTCCGAAATACAGTTAAGTATTGATTCTAAACTTACCTAGAATCCTTGTCACTCACTTAAGTGCAGATGTATGTATATATTCACAAGAAGTTCCTATAATATAAATGACATTTCAGTAATTACATAAGTACATTATATATATTGCTATTCCGTGTTTTGGTCCATTAATCTAAGTTTAGTGTCTTTTATATGTAAGTGATTGGATTTTTAGATCACTTGTTAATAGTTTGCATTTCACTATCTTCTTATTCATCTCCTAATTTATCCTTGACTACAGTTTATTGAAGAGTCTTAAGAACATCCTCTAACCTATTTTCTGAGGTCTACCTGACTATATTTCGTATATATAGAGTCTCTGATTTAATTTCTGAATACATTTCTAACATGACATCTGCTTGAAGTTTCTAATTTATCCTCCGACTTACCTTCTAATTTCACACACACTCAACTTGTTTGCAAAATCTCCACAACTTTAACTCACTCCCTGTTAAGACCGGTAATCAAAATGGGAAAAGTACAAAAAAATCTTTCATGTTTCCTTATAATATATATGAAATTGCTATGAAGAGTTCTTTACCCTATATTGCTAATGGGTTATACAACCCACTTCTTAAAGTGGGCAGCAACTCATTTCTTTGCCAAGCCAAAATTCGACTACCTAATGATAAGGGGTGGCCATTAGATGGCCGAATTTCATTTTTATCATATTTTCTAGATTTTTTAAATTGAAAAAGTAAATTGTATAACCCATTAGCAATATAGGGTAAAGAACTCTTCATAGCAATTTCATATATATTATAAGGAAACATGAAAGATTTTTTTGTACTTTTCCCATTTTGATTACCGGTCTTAACAGGGAGTGAGTTAAAGTTGTGGAGATTTTGCAAACAAGTTGAGTGTGTGTGAAATTAGAAGGTAAGTCGGAGGATAAATTAGAAACTTCAAGCAGATGTCATGTTAGAAATGTATTCAGAAATTAAATCAGAGACTCTATATATACGAAATATAGTCAGGTAGACCTCAGAAAATAGGTTAGAGGATGTTCTTAAGACTCTTCAATAAACTGTAGTCAAGGATAAATTAGGAGATGAATAAGAAGATAGTGAAATGCAAACTATTAACAAGTGATCTAAAAATCCAATCACTTACATATAAAAGACACTAAACTTAGATTAATGGACCAAANAAATGAAATTTTTAATTTTGTAGATTTTTATTTCTTTTTTCTGATTTTTAATCTATTTTTATATTTTTTATTCATTTTAAAATAATTTTATTATTTTTATTTAAAAAATACACATGGACCTATGACGTGTTGCTGTGTCCAATGTAATAGAAAAACTAACGGAACTTGATGAAATGACATATTTGACAAATGTTGAAAACGTTGAGAATTGGAATGTAATTTTTAAAACATTAAGGACTGAAACTGAAAAATATATAGACATTAAGGATTTTTTTTTTGTACATTTCCTTGGCCAAAACATTATTTATGCCCCCCTAAATTCATTTCTATCATAACTAGCTCCACTTATCTCTCTGTTTAAATAACTTTCAATTTCCTTATTTTTAACATTTTATTATCAAACTCACTTATACTCCAAATCCAACACTCTAAGCACTTGAGATTCATTCCCAAATCACCATTCAACACCTAATTATAACAGAAATCAACTAAAATTGGGACCCATGTAAAATCCTTGAAAATTTAATATTTGAACCAATTGAAAATAGTAATTTAATAGGATTTATAGACCTAAAATTAGATAAAAAATTCAGAAAATATAGTTTCCATGAAAAACTCTTTATAGAAATTTCATATATATTATAAATAGTTTATAAAAAAAAATTTGAGGTTGAAATAACACATCAAAGATTTTGAAAATGAAAAAAAATTGTACTCAATTTTAGTAATTTCTTAAAATGATATATTTAGATACTTAATTTCAATAAAAGGATATTTTTCCTACAATCTACATAAAAAAAATACTTTAGAAAACATTTTTTTTTCATAATTATTCAATAAAATTTAATACCTTTACTAATTTTAGTTAAATCGAAAGAAAACTTGAACTCAAGCTTCGGCCTTTAGAGGCCAAAAGGAGTGTGTTGGCCAAGTAGGGTGTAGCTTTCCTTCTCTAGTGATGGTGGTGGTTTACTCCTAAGTGTTGCTTAAGTCACTACTTAAGCAACACAACTACCTTAATTTGAATCACTATGTGCTTGTAAAGTGAGGTCTAATGTAGTAGAAAAGAACAGCCCCTATCCTGGACTCTACTTAATATATTGAAGAAGCTTATTTAAAGCTGTTTGATGGCACCATCGAGGAGAACTCATAAATTAACTCAATACATGCACAGAACAAGCACCATCTAGCTTAGTAATGGACAAGTAAAGAAGCTTCCTACAATCTGTCGACATCTAGTCGCATCAACCAAAATATCATCACCATTCTTAGATAATTTGTGATTGATAACTATAGGTATATTTGTAGCCCTAAAATTAAGGAATCCAGTTTCTTTAAGAAGTCCAAGAGCAAATTTACATTGAGATAAGGACAAACCTTTATCATACTTAGCCAACTTAAGACCAATGAATTACTTAAGATTCCCTAAATCCTTAATCTTAAACTAGGTAGCTAAAAAAATCTTGAAACCTTGTATAACATCAACAAATTTAGTTACTACTACAATATCATCAACATACACAAACATAAGGAAAATCATCACCGTAGCCCTTAATAAACAGCGAATAATCATTATGAGATTGTTGAAAACCATGTTGTAGTAAACATGAAGTAAGCTTATCATTCCATTGATGGCCATACAATGATTTATTTAGCTTATATACTAACTTTGACCTAACAACATTTATGTAAGAAATAGACAAACCCTGTGGCAGTTTCGTATACACTTCTTCAAGCAAGTCCCAATTCAAAAGAGCATTATGGACATTGGGTTGATGAATGTGCCAATGATTAACAACTGCTAAATAAAAAAAAAAATAACCAAATAGAAGTATGTTTTATAACAGGACTAAAAGTCTCCATATAGTCAAAACCTTCTTGTTGATTAATGCTGCTATCAGCTTTAGTTTTCAACTTATAAACCCACTTACACCCAATGTTGTGTTTATTAGGCAATAAAGGGTGATAGTCCAAGTATTATTTCTACTTAAAGCATTTAATTCCTCATCCGTAGCTTTATGCTAATGCTCAAAATTCATAGCTTGAGAGTAAGAGGAAAGCTTAAAGTGTTTAGAGATAGTAACTGTAAAAGCATGAAAATTAGGTGATAGTGAATCATAACAAAGTTGATTTTGAACGGGATGTTGAGTAAGAGAAAAAGAATTACAAAAGGAAGCATATGAGAATGACTGAGTAGCTAATGCTAAACTTAGATCATGATGATAATTTGATAAGTAATTAGGAATTTTAATGATACGAGTACTTTAATGTAAAGAAGCACCATTAATAGGAGCAATAGGCTATACTTAAGAGGATATATCAGCAGAACAAGGTGATTATGCCAGACTTGGATTGATTTGAGAGGATATGTCAGTAGAAGAAGTTGTATGTATCAGACTTGGATTGATTTCATCATGTGAAGCAGAAATAGAATGAGAAACAATGTTTGTGTCATATTGCTGAAAACCATGATGCAAGAACAATGTGCTTATATCAGAAGGTAAGGCAAAGGAACCAAAAAGGCCATTTAAAGGGGTCAAAAGTTTTTTTATATTTGAAATTTTAGCTATAAAGATATGTTCAATGAAATGTATATTTTGTGAACCAATGTATTTTTTTGCGACCAAATCTAAAAGTTTATAACCTTTAACACCAATCGGATGACTAACAAAAATACAAGGAATAGCATGAAAATTGAATTTGGTATGATTTCATTTTAAAGTAGACTCAAAACACAAAGAACCAAACACTCACATATGCGTATAAGGAGCTTTATTGAACAACATATGAAATAGAGTAGTGTTTCCCAAAATAGATAAAGGAAGACAATTAACAATGTATGTGGTTACCAAAATAGCATCCTCCCAAAACGACGAAGGTAAAGAAGAATGAAACGAAAGTGCACATGTAATAGATATAAGGTGTTGATATTTCCTTTCTACAACACCATTTTGTCATGGAGATTCAACACAAGACATTTGATTACTAATACCACGAGATGAATAGAAGTCATTCAAGGGAAATTCTTTACCATTATCAGTTTGAATTATCTTAATTCTCTTGTCAAACTAATAAGAAACTAGATGATAGAAATTAGGAATTAGAACAACAACCTCTTGCTTTACTCTAGTAAAATCATCCATAATCATTACGAAATAATGATGACCATCAAAATCGAATGTAGCATAAGGCCCCATATATCTACATGAAATAGCCTAGATTTAGCTTTAACTTGACTAGTCATTCTTTGAGTGATAGAGTCCTGAACATATGCATGATCTTTAGTGCACAAGAGTGTATAATAGCCAGAAGAAAGTAATTTTGAAACTGATATAAGATTGAGATGAAAGGAGGGAACAAATTAAACATCATGATGAACAAAATTTGAAGATATACAAATAGAACCTTTGCGTATTGCTTTGAGTTTTTGCTTATTAGGCAGCTTAACATGACAATTGTGTATAGGAACATAAAAAGCAAATAGATCTAAAGAATCAACCATATGATTAGTAGCTCTAGAGTCAACAATCTAAAAAACAGATGATGACATAGAAGATTTACTTGACATCATGTCCGATTGAGCAAATGTGATATGAGCAGGACTAGTATTAGATGGTTCATTTTGTGAAAGAAAAACTTGAAAAAGAGAAGGTGATGAAGCAGGTTGCATATTAGAATTATTCAAGTTAGAATATGATATATTAAGTAAAGACAGTAGATGAAGGGCTTAATCTTTAGATAGACTAATATTTGAACTACCAAAAGTATTTCCAAAATCAACAACATTATTATTAACACTTCCGTAATTAGGTTGACCATTTTTTCACACTGGAATCGCTAATAGCAGCAACCGAACTCTTGTTTTCTAAAGTACTTAATTAACTCCAGCAATCTGAGACTTATTGAATTGGAAATGAAGGGGGAAACCTATTAATTTGTAATATTTATCTTTCAAATGGCCATGCTCACAATAATCACTGCACTTTATATCACTTCCAACTTTCTATTTATTATCATTCACTATAGCCATTACAAAAGCATCGGAAAGAATAATTCTTTAAGCTGATTTGTCCTCTAGAACTCATCTCGGATTATAAGATTGTGAGCTTTATCTAAGGTTGGACATGGTTTAAGCACAAGGATTTGTGATCTAAGTGTGTAAAAATTCTCATTAAGCCCATTGAGAAACCTAAAAACATAATCCTTTTACTCCATGTCAACAAATTTATCAAAGCTTCACTTATTACATGATTTGTACGAACAATGAGGCAAAGGACGATAATTTCTAAGCTCCTCCCAAACAATATTCAATTCAGAAAAGTAGTCATCTACTGACCTATTTCCTTATATAATTGAGTTCAATAGATTATATAATTGGCATATTCTTGCATCGTCAAGTTGTGAAAATCTGAACTTGAGCTTATCTCATATTTCCTTCACTAAGGTCATGTAAGTCACTGTCGACACAATCTGAGGTGAAATTGTTCTAAGAAGCCATGCTACAATTAAATTGTTACACCTACTCCAAATTGGAAACATAGAATCCAATTGTACTGCTGCTGTAATCGTTCCATAAACAAAACCTACTTTGTTTTGTATAGATAATGCCATAAAAAATGAACGACTCTAAGTATTATAGTTCATACCAGTTAGAATAGGAATGAGTGAAGCAGAATTTTGATTGTTTGATTAATGAATGAAGTGCAGCGACGATACATCTTTAAGTAGAGATAGCACCATTTTTGAATGAGAAACTAGAAATAAAATGTAATTTAAACTAATTGTGAAAAGAAACAGAAGCTTATAGCTTTGATACCATACTAAAACTACAAGAAAAACCATAACTTTATCAAGTATTCTACTAGTCTTTGATGAAAAGAAAACTTTATGCAGGAGAAAGAAAACAAATGAGAGTGAGAAAGTGTAAAGTTTGTTATTTTAATTAATTAGCAAAACTATATAGGTAAAACTCTTTATATACAAGCCTCTAATAACAAGTGTTGTTCAAATGCATGTACATAATAGAAATATATTAGCTAATAATCAACAAGAATTGTTAACCAAAATAAGGATTACGGTTTGACTAAATGAGAAGATGAGAGGTTAGGATGGTGAACTAGAAAAAGGATATAGAATTTTTTTTTTTTCCCATGAAGACATAAGACTCGTGTTAGTAAAGTGGTGTAGAAAATAAGTTAGTAAGATAATGAGGTATGAAAAGTTTATTTTATTTTCTGAATTACACTTATTTCTATAGTACATAAGGTTCCCTACTAGATTTGTCTAATATATTAAGTTTATACACGCATTATGACATGGCTTAATAATTTTTTATCTTCATTAGTTGTTTAATTGTGTTATATTATAGTTTCAAAGTTAGGGGAAGTTTTGGTTGGTTATAGTACTTTGTATGGGCCAATAATGGGTTTGATAGGAATTTTGAGTCCTAAACATCAAGTGTGAGGGAACAAATAAAAACTAAGTTAAGATCAAGTTGGAGAGAAGAATTGATGATGTCTACTAAGAAAAAGTTGTTGCAAAGTCCATGGATAGTATTATAATTATTACATTACCATAGTGTTATTTATTATTATTATTATTATTTGAATCCATTGATGTTGTAAAGGCAATCATATGATTCACTAGTCTTTTTCAAAATGTAATAGCAATGATAATTTGGAGTAGTCACATCTAAGGTATAGACAAGTTAAGTCAAAATCATATGATGTTGAACTTGAGCTTGACTAGGAAAATAAAAAATTAAGATGAGTTTTGAGTTTAAGCTTGAGTTGAATGGTACTATAAAAAACTTGAATTTGACTCTATCAAGATTGTTTAGACTCACTTCATTTTGAAAAGAAAAAAATAATTAATTAAAACAACATTGATGCTTAAACTTAAACTCAACTTGCATTAAGTTTAACTCAAGCTCCACTAAGTTTACAAGCTTATCTAATCAAATGTCATGAAGTTTTAGCATGACATAGTAAATTATCCAGTGACTTAAGTTGAAGTTGGACTCAATAACATTTGAATAGAACTCAAGAAAATATCAAGTTGAACTTAAATAGTTTATTAATAAGTTTAGCCATTTATACCTCTAGTCGCATCACTACCCTTAGCTTCGATTGTCATTGCAGGCATCCTAATGCATGCCTTCTTCTTCATCTTTGTGTATATATTGATTCTATTTTTCTTTTTTATAAATTTTTACACCTAAATTGTATATTATAGAAGATTGTGAGATGACACTAGGTTATATGACACTAAGTGATCAATTTAGGCTAAAATTATATATTAAATAAGTGAACAATAGTAAATGAACTGATTGGTTAGTAATTAACAATATTCTTTTGTAATTGGACAAATTAAATTAACTAAATAATAAGGGCTCAATTTCCATTTAAAGGTAATTAGGCCCATTAACCTATTAAGGCCCAAACTCAAATGGAATTTAACTAACATAGTACAAATAATTTAGACCTTAACTAATTAAATAAAGTAAAGTTATATAAGATAAAGAGTAATACACTAACTCTTAGCTATTGGTTAATTAGTTTAATAAGCTTTAATCTAACAAACCTAGTAGAAGACTAAATAATTAATTCATATTAATCAACAACTAACTATATTTCTTAATGGCTTAATAATCGCTACTAACTCAAACATAGGATGCTTACATACTCATATTTGGAGATGGCTATTGTTTGTGGTTTTAGAATCATATAGGTATGTAATAAACTTGTGTATTGCTTGCTATGAAACAAAAATTAATAAACCAGACTAATATGTAAACATGACCTAATGACTATTGTATGTTGTTTATGTTTGGTCATTCGATCCAACGCAATGACACCTTTAAGCTGGGTTATAGCAGTAGTTGTGACTTTAAGAGATATAGTAGATTGTTCCTGGCTATTGTAGTAGTGTGGCAAGTTGTTCATTTTTGGTTTCACATAGAGTTTAGAGTTGCTTCTACAACCCTTATTGATTGTTTCTATAGTGATTGACCCTAGCGTCTGCTCCGATAGGATCAAAACCCATCCTCAAGTTTGTTTAGAGTTATAAGTATTCTTATTTTGTATATTTCACTTAAATAAATTAATCTTCACATGGAATTGCTTGTTGCATTAGGATAGGGCCGTGTGATATTTAGAGTTTGATTTCGGATGCTATTGTATTGAGTTTCTTTAAGACTCATTACTTATTATTATTTTTTAAGCTGATGAAGATATTTCTAATGAGTTTATATTTTTGTAAGCTTCAATGAAATGTATGATAAATTATTAAGATGTTATCAATGTTTTATTACTTTATAAACACATGACTTATATTGCTTTTCGTTAAGTGATCATCAATTCTCGATGAAGAGTGACATGTAATGCATTCGAGTCTCAATAAAATCTCAAATAATGCATATTTTACTTAGAAACTTTGTATGAAAGGAAACATCATACTTAAAAATTTCTTGATATAACACTTGAAAGAAAAGATGGTGTATTGTTATAATAGTTTTAAAGTTTACAGCAAGATTAGATATATATGATTTGCACTATGTTTGGGAAGAGGGAAGGAAGTAGGAGGAGAAGAAAATACAAGGAATAAATTAGAGAGAAAAGAAAGTAGGGAGAAAAAAATTATGTTTTCTTATTTGGTTAAGGAAAGAAAGAAAAAAAAGAAGAAAAGATAGTAATATGAATTTTTTATTATACTAAAATGTTATAAAAGCTCTTATAATTTCAAAATATACTTTTACTTTTAAGATGAGATAGTAATTTTATGAAGATTTCTTTTGACTCTTTCCATATTTGGAGAGAATAATTTTGGTGGATAGCTTTTCCTTTTCCTTTTCCTTTCTCTTTCCTTTTTCCTTTCCCTCACTTTTCCAACCATAAAAATTTTTAATTTCTTTCCCTCCTTAACATAGTGTTAAGATTTCGTAGGAATCCGTGATTGTCATTTGTCATCTTAAATCAAGAATCGACATCGTTTAACTGAGAACAGAACACACGTGGATAAAGATAACAGATACGTAGAGGATTTCAAATTTACTCTAAAATGGACGAATCAACAGGTGAATCATGCATTAAATAATCGTGAAGCTGAAAGGGAGAAGGCACAAAAGTAGATCTAGGTAGTACTTGCTGTATAAACAATTAATGAAGATGTAAGGAGTACTAGTAATTTTATAATACCATACCATACGAATTCCGGACACGAAGCTGACGAGTCTGACGGCTCTGAATTATTTATTAGATACGGAATCAAAATAGAACTACTTCTGCAGGTTCGTTTGCTCTGCCACCCAATTTCATCACGCAACCCAAGTATAGGTAACGTAGTGCTAGTAGTACTAGGTTCTACCTTGCATTATCACCTTTGTGATAATTCAATTTCCATAAGGAATTATCGACCTAAAATACTAAAGGCTCTTTGTTTGTTTTCCCTCTAAATATCTTCTTCATCATCTCAACTCTCTCTCTCTCTCTCTCTCTCTCTCTCACACACACACACATACACACAAAATATTGCTTTTCTTAGTCATTTGTTCAGATATTCTCGTAAAATATACCATCTCCTCACATCATGTAAATACATGTGTATATCTTTGGTTTTGTCAAGGGTTTAGTTTTTTCATTTAAGGTAAGTTGTAAGGTTTTTCACTGTTTGATGCAACTGTTTTATTTTGTTTGTTAGTTCTTCAATTTTGGTGATTAAAGTTGGAGAAATTGCTCAAAATGGAAGCAAGGAAGACTTTCAATTCAAGGGTAGGTTAAAGAATACCATATCCTTTCCTTTTGATTCTCTATTCATAATTGTACATACCATATTCTCTTGCCATGACATGAATACTTCCATTAGCCTTTTTTTCTTGCTCGAAGTTACGTTAATTGAGGCAATTACTATACTACTGATGACCATTTATGTACAATATATTTAATGCATAAAATTTCAAGAATAATATTAGTTCTGATAAATAAAATTAAATTATAATCATCTATTATATTCATAATTTAGTGTCTTTCTTAATAAAAGAATCTATATATGTTCATAAATCTTTTCTAATAAATTGATATCTTAGACTCGTCAATTAAGTAATAATATGGAGTTTGTGATTCGTTAGATGTGTAAAGATATATAGATTTCTTAGCACAGAAAGATATCTATAGGAATGACTCCAAAAAGGAGAAAAAGAAGTAACAGCGCGAAAACTATAAACTTTGATAGTGGCTTAGAAAGACCAGCTAGAGATTTTAGAATATTGTGTGATTCCTTAGAAATGAAAAGGTAGATATGTGAAAAGTGATAAATGATGAAACTCAGTATGTAAAATGAAGTTTTCCTCAAAGGAATCTATAAAGGACACATTTTTTTCTCAATCTCTCTTGAAAACTGCTTTTTCTTTTAAATGCTTTTGACCTGGCCTCTTTCGTAGTACTACTCTTTGAAGAAGCCATTTCATTTTCTTCAGTAACGCTGGTCTCACCACACAACATGTTGTTCAATTTGTCGTCATCATCATCATCCTCCTTCTCTTCTTCTTCTTTGCCGGAAGCCGAAACCGAAGCCAAAGAAGATGAGCTCTTGTTCTTAGATCTAGCAAGCTCCTTGATGGCTTTTTTGGAGTTTCTAAGGAGCCATCCTAGGGTTTGGCTTGCTTTGTCAAAACCCAACATGTCCTGAAGGTTGAAGAACTGGCGTGCGATGTCAATAGACAATCTCACCCTCCGATCCCTGAGCCCTTGAGCCGTGTAAATCTTGCTATGCCGGTCTTTTCTCATGGGAGGGGCCCCGCAGGGTTTCTCCAAGAGAATGGACGAAATGGCACAGGTGTTAGCGGATGCCACAGCGATTTCGTCAGCAGGAGGATCACTATTATTACCCAAGGCGGCAGCCGCAGTGGCATGGCATAGCAACGAGGGGTCAATGAGCTGTTGGGGGGTTTGTTGATCTTGGTAGAGGAAGATGTTCTGGTTGATGAGAGGGAGAGGATGAGAGTTGTGGAAAGAAGAATGAGGGATTAATTGAACATGGGGGGCATTGAAAGTGTTGTTCACAACATTGTTGTTATCCTTATAGTTGTTGCTAGACGAAGATAACATTTTTGGAGGATTTAAAAACTAAATTAAAGTGTGATGTGGTCTTGAAAATTGGTTTGCAACCACAAAATTGAAGAATGAGCCAAAAAAACCCTAGATATAGCTATGGCAGTTTTCTTTTTTCTTTATTTTATTTTTTTAAGAAAAACCAAAGTAGGAAACACCATTTTATAGAATAGTACTAATAATTAGAGAGACAAGATGTAGTTGAAAGCGCTGCTTCCACCCATTTTATGGTGTTTCAATTTCACCTCTTGAATGAGAAAGAAATATGATAAAGGATGATGGTGGGTTGCATTTTTAGTTATCGACAATTGATGATGGGATGTAGGTAATGTGGGTTTATAAAAATTTGCGATAATATGTTTTTATTTTTTTATCTTTCGTTTTTTATTTCCATATTACTTATGTTAGAGAATATAATAGTACTTCATTACAAGAAATGTTATTATTTGCTTAATTAACATCATTTCATCATAATCACAATAACATAATATGTGTCTCTATAATAGTTAAGGCTAAAAGTAACGAATGATCAAGCTAACCAATACTAACAAGTCTATCTCAACCAATTTACCCAAAAGTCTCTATATAGTTCTAATATAGTATTCACTACATTAGTCTTATGAACTAATACAACCCTTATTTGACTATCCATATGGCATTACATAATGAGTTATCACAATCCTCCTAATCCTCTCCCTTCCACCACCATCACCACCTCCTCCCTTCAAACATGCGATGTTCTCATCGTAAGACCTTAAAGTCGGATCCAATTCTTCTTTCTTTTCGATGTGTGGTTCAGTTAATTACTACCATCCCAATCTATAGGTCATTTTAGAATCATAGTATAAGTAGGGTTGTAAATGAGTCGACTTGCTTATGAGCTATTTGAATTTCGCTCGAACTCGATTAGTAAATAAGCAGAACTTAAATTCAAAATAAAGCTCATTAAGTTGAATGAGCTAAACTCAAGCTTTAAATTTAGACTCATGAAATAACTTATAAGCAAGCTTATTTATATTGTTAGTGAGTCGACTCGCAAGCTAACTCATTAGTAAGCTTATTTATATTGTTTACTAGTAAACTTGCGAGTAGGTTCAAAAGCAAGCTTGCCAGTAGTTTCATTAATATGCTCATGAGTCTATATTATAAAATAATTGTTTTTATTTTTAGTTACATTAATTATATTTTCATGGTTTTTATTTTATTTTGTAGTATATGTTTTCTAATTCATATATTTTTAATTTTATATATTTTAATAATCTTCTAATTATGCTAATTTTCTACTTATATATTATTGCACAATAGTTTACCCTATAATTTTCGTTTATAATTTGTTTAAAAGTGCATAAATCAAAGTTTCATATAACACATATATATTATAAATGGGTAAACATGAGTTATCGACAATGACTAATTATGAAATGCCAAATATACATTTTGATTGGTATATTTGTTTTGTGATTTCATATGAGAGAAATAACTACAAATGTTTTAGCTACAATCATGATTTTATATTATTAGGTCAATTGCAGCTTGCTTCTATACGATATGTTACCTCATAGGAATATTAGGTACAGTCTCTGATATGGAAAATGTGAACATATAAGTATAAAATTAGTATAAAGTTAAGCTTGGACTTGTTTAGGATTTATCTAAATAAGCTGAAGTTTGTTTAAATAAATAAGCTTAAGCTCGTTTAGGCAAATTAATCAAAATGAGCCTAAGCTCAGGCTTGTTTAGATAAACAAGCTTAAGTTCATGCTCATTTGACTATACAAGGTTGAGCTTGTTTATCTAAATGAACCAAGCTTAAGCTTCAAAATTCTTGATGAGCCTAAGCTCAAGCCTCTAATTTTCAAGCTCGACAAAAGCTTAACTTGGTTTGAGCTCGATAATTTTCAAATAAATCGAGCTTAAGCCTTCAAAAACTTGGCTTATTTAGAGTCATAATTAAGAGTCACACCATAGTGATACTCTCTGCGCTCTTTAGACCTTTTCTTTGAATTGAGTCACAATATTCCTTGGAGCTTTGATACTATTTGTACGTTTCAAGTCAAAAGTAGTGAATAATTAAGTTAACAAATATTAACAGATCTTTTTTTTTTTTATTCACTTGGCTTAAAAGTTTCTAATTAGTACTAATATAACATTCACTACATTTGTCTTATAGACTAGTACAACTCTTTTTCCACATTCCATATGGAACCATAGATACATGAGGTGTCAATCTCTTTTATATAAACCTTATTAAATGCAACAATAAGTCATTATAGCCTCTTAAATGCTTCTAATTTAGTTTATTTAGTACACTAGAGATCCATTAGTTATATATGTGCAAAAGGAGATCAGTGATGAACTTTCTCTTTAAGTAGTTTCATGTTCAATTGAATGGATAAAATGTGTTTAAGGCTAAATTAAACATTAATGAGAATATTCATAGTTAAGATTACACTTTTCTCTTTTAAATTAAATCTTTTTATTCTAAAACCTAAAATCAATTCCTACAAATCCTCATATAGAGGTATAGTCTTATGTTACATTTACTATGCAAGAATGAACGAGAATGGATTCTTCATGTTTGAAAGTGCATTTAGAAGACATAATAGATGTTTAATATAATCAATGATTTTGATTTTAAGGAGGTGTTGCCATTTTATACCCTAGTTATTAAGTATTATTAATTAAAATTATTTATGCAACCTTTAAATTTATTTTGATATTAAATAATTAAGGGTATTTTTGACAAATGTTACATACAATTCTTATGCATTCCATTTTAGACCATACTTTACACCAATGACATTGTTGATTCAAGGATTGCCACTAAATTAAATTAAACCGACCTATCCAAATATATTTGGGCTGTACATATGGATTTAAACATGAATTTGTTTTGAAAAATTCCTAAACCAAACTGAACATTTGATTTGTATAAGATTGCCACAAAATTGAATTTATTTAGCTAATTGCTTGCTTCATAAATAATTAGCTGTGATGTCACATTAATATTCCCTTCCCTGCAAAAATATGGCCACAGAAACGTTTTATATGTTCATCATGCTTCTAGATGATTAGCCATAGTTTAAGTCATGGGCTAAAAAAACGGATAAAAACTTTTCGTGAACTGAGAATCGAATGAGTTGGCTATGAATGATTAAAGAACCTAAGTGCATTTAGCCTAATTACTATAATTAGTCATCAGTTGACTTGTGCGGCTTAAATTGTTGAAAAGCTTTTGCGCCTTGTGGATTGTCTCCTTTCCATTTTTTGGATATCACTTTGGTACTGTTTCTAAATCGTATGTTTTTCAAAAGAAAAAAAAAAAGATAATAAAAAGATGAATGCATGAATGCTTATATACATCTATCACAAAATTGATTCCTAAACTCTCACAAAATTAAATACCTAGCAATTTCTTGTAAAGTTAGGCCTTTTATCCTCTAGTTAACTTAGAAAATAAAAAAAAATAGTTTTCTTTTTTAGGTAAACAAATTATATATTTTAAATTTATCCACTAAATGTACATGAAATTTCACTTCCAATTTACATTCTGTAATCACTAATTTCACCTCAATTATGTTAAAATGAAAACAAGAAAAAAGAAATTATCCAAACGTCAAGATGAACTAAAACATCAACTTTTAAATAGATATATATTAGACATATAATATATGCATATAAAATACATATTGCGTATGTTCACCAAAATGAAAAAAGAAAAAGAAAACATATGCATATAAAACACAAACAATCTAACGGGACCTCTAAAGTATAACTTTCTTAGCAACTATAACTTCTATATAGTGTTAAGTGCTCGATTTACTAACAAGATCAAGCATGAAAATAAAAACTAGCATATAAAACAACATTATTGAAATATAACCAAGAAACTTCACCCATGTATACAAATCTTATTTTTTTTTTTAATGAGTTAATTGTGATTTGAAATCTAGAATTAAAAATCACAAGTGTATCTTGCATTTTCACTTAACTCTTAAGTGTGTTCCACATGATATCCATAAGGTTTTGTTTTGATATATGAGTGAATTTGTTAAGAGTGTAAAAACGAGGCTTTTTATACTTTTCAACATTGAATACACATTTTAAATCAAAATAATTGCACATGTTGAGCTCAAACTTGAATTAGACTAAAAATTTTAAGATTGAGTTTGCCTCAAAATCAAATTTAAAATTTTGGCTTAAGCTTGACTTGAAATATTACTCAAAAAACTTAAAATTGACTAAATTAAACTTATTTAAGTTCAACTTATGAAAAAAAGTATTCATAGAAATAGAGTTAAAAAAAAAATGAAACATAGGATTTTTTTTTTTTTGTCTTTTTGGTTAATATGACAGTGTGTAAATGGAGAGATATGAATTATACAGTAGAATGAAATAAAGTTCCATCGACTTTCATTTCTTTCTCTTATTTATTTATTTATTTATTATTTTTTTGTTGGAAAGAAACCAATTATGCTTGAAATTAGAAACACTTACCTGGTTTCTTTCTAGTCCCTTTCACTTTCCATTTTATGCAACATAAAATTCCCATCCTTTTGTTTCTATTTCCTTCCCTTTCCACTAATCCCAACATTTGTAGCGCAACTTGACCCATCATTTATCATGTGTTACTTAATACATGCCAACAATGGACGGGATTTTTTAGATTACGGTTTGGTTTTTCGATTTCGATTTCAATTTCGCTAAAAGATTGTGTAGGAAGCAGCTTCTGCATAGATGAGCAGTTATGACGGGTCCAGGAGAGTATTGTAGATGTCATTTACATCAGCAAAACCATTTCTTTCTAGGATTTAATGTGGTAAAGAACGGAGGCCAGTCATCAAGGAATCAAATAAATGATACAAACGATGAGACCCTATTGGCTTTTGGACAGGTTTTATCACAAAAAAGTCATTGAAGTGCTCGTTGGAGACGGTTTTATTAGATACACTTTCGTTATAATTTACTCATCTCTTCATTTCAAATTTCATATACGGATATTTTCCGCATCCCTTGTTGCTTTTTATTTGTTTTGTTGATTCGTTCTTATTCGATATCTTATTTACATCACCCCTACACCACCACCCCCCACCCCACCCTTTCCTTTTGTTACCTTTTTTTCAATCAAAGTAAGATAAATATAATTCATATAAAATACAAATAGAATAAGATATGTTAAAAAACAATTAAAAACATTGAATTTTAGGTAGACACGAGCAAGATATTTACAACAATTTAAAAAAAAAATCGATGGGCTCTTAGTACCATTTATACTCAATTGATATTACAATATATAGTAATTTAAGTTATAAATTGAACAACATTTATAAAAAGAGGTGGAAAGTGGGCTTAAGCATGTAACTTAGGCACATGCTAGCTTATGCTTGGGTGGTATAAGCACAGGCACACGACAAAATTCTAAAGCGTGAGCACACAAGCATTGTGGATAGCATGTGTGGGCCTTTATTTATTTTAAATAATGTAAAATTTTCAATAAACATAGTCTTTAGTAAATAATAGGTTATTTTAATAAATAATAAATTATTAACAAATTACTGAATTAGCAAATGTAAATATGTAACATAATTTAATGAGTTATTGCTTTTTTCTTTTTGGAAATTATTCATCACATGTATTCAAATGTTAATTCCTAATTAACAAAAGTATCTTCATTTTTTATTTTTTCATATATTACGGTTCGATATAAATAATTTTTTTTTCCTAAGATAATCTATCTACAAGGAAAGTAAATTGGAGAAGAATGTTAAATGACGTTATCAATAACAAACTTTCATTGTACAAGTCAAACACTGGTCAAGGCCATTGGAACATATGAAGAAAAAAAAAAAAGAAAAAGAAATCTCCAAAAATTCTATATAAAAGCAAGTCGATTGTAATCATTCTCATCAACCTCACCATCATCACCACCATCACTATCATCCTTACTCTCTTCTCACCTGACATAATGCTTAGTACTTCATCCAAACTATTAGACCCTGTATCGTTGTAACTACTAGGAACCTAGAAATATAGATGATCTCATTGATCGCATGTCTACGCATTAGCCCAATCCTTCAAGCACACACAAGCTTCAACAGTCTTTAAATGCATTGAAAGATAGTGGGGGTTAAGGAGTTATCTACCTAAATTGAAAGTTGACTTGGAAGGGATCGTTGAAGCTAAAGGTGCCAGAACATCTCGAATCACTAAGGAAAGGATCGACATCATGTGCATTTTACTGGACCACCATAAGAAAGAATCAAAATCATCTTCTTCTATTTCCACTCGTTGTTATATCTCATAAACCAGTAGTTCATTGAATTCACCACTAAAATCGGTGGTGCTCCTTAGATCTTTACCAATTCTTATAATTTGTTTACTTAACTTACCAGATATATGATTGATGGGTCACGCTAGTTAGGGTAAATGATGCAGTGTTTACCTATGAAAGGTGTACGAAGATTTGAGCATTCTTTGCACTTCAACATTAAGCATAGTTGCATGATACTTAGCATTCTAAACCCTAACGCTTCGGTAGAGCTCTTAGGGAAGACCACAAGCGGTTGAAAATTTATGTCGTAGATCTAACATAATAGCTACATAGAAGAGGAAAGGAAACTATTCGAAATAATCCATGAGTTTCTAAACCATATCTTGAATAGTAGACTACAAAACAAGAACACTTTGGTATTGTTGTAGCACGTCCAAAATGTTGACCAAGTTAAGGAGAACAGGATTACTCGTTAGGTAATATGAGCCGAATAGGTCTTTTGTCGCTATCAGGAAGGCCTTTAAGAGTGCCTTCATCCTCTTGAATAACTTCCAATCTTGTTTTATCATCGAACTAAGGGTGATATCGGGATTGTTAAGTACAAAAAAGTTGTAGAACGTAGATAGATTGACACTCATCTTGTAGGCATGTGAAAGCTTCCTATAAGTCTAATTCCACCTTATTGGGCAATCCAAAGGTTTAAGTCGCTGATCCTCATTGTCCCCATTGGTAATATAGATCTATAAAAACTCGGTAAGCTTTCTCTTAAAAGTATGCATAGCATTTATTGCATATCAGATTTGTATTAGGTAAGGGTTCAAATTGTAACCCTTAAGACTAACATTCATTACCATGTTGACAATGTGGTAGATACATTGGACATGAAAGAAGTTACGATCATAGATCGGATTGAATGTAGCTTTTAAGTGTCAAATTGAAGCAATATCATTTGAGGCATTGTCAAAACTTACACTAAAAACTCTCTAGATGTTATATGATTGGGTGGTGTTAATCATGTTGTTAGAAATCGCTTGCCTTGTATGGCAATCTAGGAAGAAAATGAAAGCTATTATTCTTTTTTGCACTAGCGACTGATTGTCGATTTGGTACGAAGTAACACACATATGACTATCGTTGGTGGCGGTGATTGGTGACTTTCAAATGTCAGATGTGAAAGACACTGCATAAAGGCATGATAGATCCACAATGATTATACGTTTAAATTAAAACAGAAAAATGAAAATAAAGATTGTGAATGAAAGCGAGCAGATTACACACCTACTTAAAAGGCTTGATAACTCTTCCATTAAAGCTTGTCGTCTTTTATTATAAATTGCAACTATATCTTTTTTTAGGTTAGTTGACCTACATATTAATATCAAGACTATAACTTTTCCTTCGCCCATCTTCCAAAGCAAGGATGAATTGTAACATGGAATGATATATCTGTAATAGTCATCATTTGCATGAGCTCTTCTCATACCTCTTCGTTGATGAAAAAAAAATTAACCAGGTTGCTTGAACCAGCTACTAACTCATTTTGTTTTCTATTGACCTTAACCGATTTTATACCTTTATTCTCATGCATTGCAAGATGCTATCTCAAGTGACTCATTCTAAACCTAGATTTACCAAATAGATTATTCTTGTAAGTTACGTAGCAAGCGATTATACCATTAAGTTGGATTAGAAAGTACTGCCAACATTTAGTAATACGCTTTTTACGTCTCCTACTTTCGCTAAAGGATCCGGGTACAGGCCCTACAGAACCAGTTTTTATGTAAGCATTGATAGATTGAGTTTGAGTGGTTCCTTAGCAAAAAAATGCAAATTTACAATTTGATATCTCTTTTGCTCTACTTATTTTAATAATAACTTCAAAGGAAATATTTATTACATATCTGATTCTAACTAAAACTAACGCTGGTTATGAAAAGTGGTAATATACTATGTGTGGGGCCAACTTGTGAACAATATAAACTATATTGGTATGATCTTATAGGTGTATTGCAAATGTGCTGTTTGTTATTAAGAATTGCAGGTGCATTGTATGTTAGTGGGTTGGTATTGTAACCCCCAGACATGTGTAGAAAATGTAAAATTCCCTACTTAATTTATGAAATTGGTAAATCCCTTATTAGAATACGTGGTGTACGACTATTCACTGTACGAATAAGTGAAGATCCAATCCTTGAATTCATCGGGATTGGGATTGTTTGATTAATTTCCTTGTCTGGCCATTTTTCTAAGAAAATATGTAGGTTTTTTGACAGTTAAACGTAAAGTTAGGAGAGTGGGAAAGCATTTAGAGGAACATAGGTGCATAAGGAAATATAAAGCAAGTGAAATGCATTTGGTGTGGCTAGATCAGTATTTATAGACTTGATTTAACATGGCTACATTTCAACTCAACATACCTATATTTAAAATTGACGTACCCATGTTACAATCTAACATAGGTACGTTGGTGCCCAACAAGCATTTTAAAAAAGTTGGATAGGCCCAACATGGGAAAGTTTAGGCCCAATGTGCCCACGTTGGCCCAATGGTAACATGACCTTTTCTTCTCTATAAATATGTGGTCACTCCTCCATTCACCTTCACACCTCTACTACGTCCTCCATATCAATTTCCTTCATATTCTTACTCTTGCTTAAGTGAAATCACTTTCTTTTTTAAGCTTTTGTATTTTCTTGGAGAATCATAATGGAAGCCTCGTTACGACTGTCGAGCTTGATTTTTTTCAGTTTTTATAAGTTTTCTAGAGAATCACCATTGATCCTATACTAAGGTTTAAAAAAAACTAACTTTTAAAAAGAGTTTTATGAGCTTTTGAAGCTACTACCTGACGAAGGTTAGGAAATAGTTTAGGTCAAAACCAAATTGGTATATTTAATTTTGATCTAAACACTAGTTTATGGAAGGAAAACTAATTTTATAGAAAAAGGTTTTGCAAAACTAGAGAAATGAGTTTAAGGGTTAGGTTTTTTAAACCCTATGGATATCATAAACTTTCATAATTTAGATTTAATTTCTTGAAATCACTTTTCAAAATTATCTTATAAAATGAAATTCAATTATTAGCTAATGAATTATACTAAATTGAAAAAAATAATTTTTTTTTTTCAGTTTTTATGTCACCCTAAAAGTGCCTACATGTCTACATGACTACTATAAGTAGGTTGATTTTTTTTTTACTTTTGAAAATAGTTGCCTTTAAATTCTTTAGCTATTTAATTTTATTTAAGAAAAATACCTAAGAGAAATAGGTTCTAATTTAGTGGTCTTATTTTTGAAAAAGTTCTAAAATATCCTAATTTTTGAAAAAATGTTGATTTATTTTTATTTATTTGGGAAAAAATTTTCTAAATGATAAAACTTTTTAGAAAAATCCTAAAATACCTAAATATAACTTTTTATAAAATACGTGATTATCATAGCTAACATACTTAACTATAGAAAATGATACCTAAACTATGTAAAAAATGGTTAATTTTAGAAAAGAAGTTTAAACTATGGCAAATATATCTGAATTATAGAAAATATACCTAAAGAAAAAAAAAATTCTATAAGAAGCTCTAAATTTGAAAATAATTTATTTATTTTATTAGAAAAAGGATTTTTTTTAAGTAATAAACTTTTTTGTTTTATTTTTATGATTTTTTCTAATTATTTTTATTTTTTTCTATGTTTTGACGAAAAAAGAGAAAATAAATAAACTATGCCTCTTTATCCTTTTTCTCTTTCTTTCTTTTCCTCTTTTTTTTATTTTTTATTTTTAATTTTCTTTTTCTTTTCTTTTTTTTTTTAATTTACAATACATTAGAAGTTACACTAAATAAAACAAAATATAAAAAAAAAAAAAATACACAAAACAATGCACAAAATAAAGTGTAAGAGGCCAGAGCAAGATGCAATGTACATGTTAAACTCGGGTCAGGAGCGACGGGTCGTGGAGCGGATAGATGTGACCTGCACGTACGTGAGCGAGGAAGAGTCCATCGTCAACGGAGCTTACATGGCATGGTGGAGGCAGCGACCGAAGGAAGTGATATGTCGGCCGGGGGTTTTAGGGGGTCTTGAATACATCCGTAGGGTTGTTTTGCACCTAATACTGTGGCTGGATGGTGGTTCTCGAACAACTTGTGGCAACCGATTTGTGTTTCTTTCGTGTATACTGATTTTGCACAAATCGGAGTAAAAGCTTATATTTTTACGAATCTACTGATGGCCAGGAACTTGTAGACATCGATATCTCACTATGATTTTCACTATAGGCAAAGAAATCCTAGAGAGAAGTTCTAAGTGGGTCGCCGGAGTTGTAGAAAGAGAAGGGGAAGATTTGAATTGATTTTGGACATTTGATTCCTGCTTGATGTAGAAATCGAATCCAAAGTTCCCTAGTTATATTATTCAATACTTGAATAATCTTGGAAGGTCCTCAATTCGCCATTAATTTGCTAAAATGGGTAAATGGGTATTTGACGAATTTTAATTCAAAATTATTGAAATTTCTGGTCAAAATAGGTTCCAGATGATTCGTTTTTACTGAAAATACCGATTGGAAGCTTCAAAAACCCTTAATTAAGCTTTAAACATGCTGCTTGGGTAAAGAAAAAAGAAAAAAAAAAAAACAAAGGAAGGAGATGATGAACAGTGCAGCACGGTCAGCCAATGATTAGTCGACACACTTCACTACTAAGCTTCAAAAACCCTTAATTAAGCTTTAAACATGCTGCTCGAGTAAGGAAAAAAAAAAAAAGAATGAAGGGAGGAGATGATGAACAGTGTAGCACGGTCAGCCAATGATTAGATGACACGTGGCACTACTATTAAAACTAAAACAAACGCTTAGCACCTGCAAAAGTCGAACCCTTAACTCCGCGGATGACAACGTATGCCCCAACCTCTAAAGCAGCTACATCTTCTCTGCAGTTGTTGTAAGCAATTGCTAATGGTCCTATAATTCTAGTTTGGGTAGAATCTAGGATAGGAAAATGGGTTCGAGCTTAATCCAATTCTTACTTAACTGATTCTAAAAAATTAAAAAAAAGTATTGAATTAAGTGAGTAAGCCTAATTAAAATCAATTTTCAAAATGATCTCAATTTAACGATTTTTACCAACTTGATTCATTGGTCGTATGGTTAATTTAAAAATTATTTTTTCTTATAAATCAACCAATTTAAATCCAATCTCAAATTGATTTCATTTTTATGATTCCAAAATATCTAAAATTAACTATGGTTCAAATATTAAATTTTTAGAAAAATTTAATGTTTTTAAATATTGCGAGAAATTGTTAAATCGTATGTGTACACTTTTGATCTTAAAAATGAGATAACTCATTCCATATGAATCAAAGATCTTAGAAACGAATCCATAACCTAAAAATTCTCTTTTTTTATATTTCAATTTTTTGTACTTTTTTTAATATTCTATTTTTTGTATTTTTTTGAATTAAGACCCCTTTTTCCTATTTAAAAAAAAATCTAAAATTATAAGATGACAAAAATGAGGTGTTTATATTACCTTTCTTTACAGTGAAGTTGAATTAAAACTTTGCCACAAAGATAATAAAAGACACCATTTTTGTTCTGAAGGTGAAATTGCCTTAAGAAGCGCTATAACTAAATAGCTGTCCTAAGCTTAGTTCATTGATGGTTTGATGAATGGTGAAAGGTAAGAGAGAGTAGAGGCGCTTTACGAGCTGGCCTAGATACAAAAGATATGAAAGGAGGGTAACGCTCCTGTGAGCTAACAAGAACCTTACAAAGAAATCAAAAATCGAAAATCGAAAATCGAAAATCTAATCATGCTCTTATGAGCTAACTAACCTAGGCGGAAGCATATCTTATGGACTCGCAATCCTAAGTGTGAATCGATTTTGAGAAAACTTGGTCATGTTTTTTTAAGCTCACTAACTTATGCGGCAGTGTCTTTAGGAGACTAACAACCCTAAGTGTGAATCAATTTTGAGAAAACCTATTCGTGTACCTTTGAGCTCACTAACTTAGGCGAGAGTATTTCTAAGGGACTAACAACCCTAAGTGTTAATCAATTTTGACAAAACCTGGTCATGTTCTTCTAAGTTCACTAACCTAGGCGGGAACATTTATAGGGGATTAGCAAACTTAAGTACGAATTGGTTTTAACAAAAACCTAGTCATACTTCTTTGAGCTCACTAACCTAAGTAGAAGCGTCTCTAAGAGACTAGCAACTTTAAGTGTGAATCGATTTTGAGAAAACCTGGTCATGCTCCTTTGAGCTTACTAACCTAAGTGGGAGTGTTTTTAAGGGACTAACAATCCTTAGTGTGAATTAATTTTGAGAAAATCTAGTCATGCTCTTTTGAGCTCACTAACATAGGCAAGATTGTCTTTAGGGGACTAGCAATCCTAAATTGGAATTGATTTGAGAAAAACCTAGAAGTGCTCTTTTAAGCTGATTATCTTAGGTAAATGAGTGAAGCGCTCCTTGAGTTAGCTAAGACCTTAAATTGAAACCTAGTAATGCTCCACTGAGCTAACAAACCTAGGCAAGAGCGTCTCTAGTAGACTAATAACCTTAAATTGCAATCAATTCGAGAAAGACCTGGAAGTGCTCTTCTAAGCTGACTATCTTAGATGAAGGGGTAAAACGTTCCTTAAGCTGACTAAGATCCTAAATAAGAACTTGGTTGTGTTCCTTTGAGTCGACTAACCTAGGTGAATGAGTGAAGCACTACTTCAAGGAGAAGTGCTTCTTTAAGCTGATTAACTTAAGTAAATGGGAGAAGTGCTTCTCGAGTTGGTTAAAACCCTAAATTGAAACCTGGTAGTGCTCTATTAAGTTAATTAACCTAGGCAGGAGTGTCTCTGGTAAGCTAACAACCTTAAATTGAAATTGATTTGACAAAAAGAATGTAAAAGTGCTCCTTTAAGCTCACTAACATAGGCGGAGTGTCTTTAGTAGACTAGCAACCCTAAATTGAAATAGATTTGAGAAAAAACCTAGAAGTGCTCCATTAAGCTCACTATCTTAGGTAAATTAGCGAAGCACTACTTCAACTAATAAAGACCTTAAAGATGGAACCAAAGGTAAGTGCCTTGTAGGCTAGCTAAGAACCCTAAAGAGAGTTTGGTGAATGGAAGTGCTTTATGAGCTTGCTAAAAGAAATCGGTAATAGAGGGAAGCGCCCAATAGGCTTGCTAAAAGAAATTGATGAAGAGAAGTGCCCTATAAGCTTACTAAACCTTAAGAGAAAATGGTAAATCAGGATGGTGCTCTATAAGCTAACTAACTTTAAAAAGAATGAAAGAGAGGACAACACTTTAAAAGTTGGCCAGAACCCTAAAAATGAATGAAAAGGGGACAACACTTTAGGAGCTGACTGGCAACCTAAAAAAGGATTAAAAATGGAACAGTGCTCTAAGAGCTAGATAGAACCTTAAAAATGAATAAAAGAGAGGATAGCACTTTAAAAGTTGGCTAGAACCCTAAAAAAGGATTAAAAATGGGACAGCGCTCTAAGAGTTGGTTAGAATCCTAAAAAGAATGGATTAAAGACTGCATTAAAGATTAGATAGTACTTTAAGAGTTGGCTAAAACCCTAAAAATGAATAAAAGAGGGGATAATGGTCTAAGAGTTGGCTAAAACCTTAAAAAGAAGGGATTAAAGACGAGATATCACTCTAAGAGCTGGCTTGAATCCTAAAAATGAATAAAAGAGGAGATAACGCTCTAAGAATTGGTTAGAACCCTAAAAATGAATGAAAGAGGAGACAGCGCTCTAAGAGCTAGCTAGAACCCTAAAGGAAATATGAAAGATTAAAGAAGTAAGGTGATGAACATAACCAGTTTGAAGAACTTTTTGACTTGAGAAATATTTACAAATAAAAAAATTGGTGAGAGCCATTTAATAACAAAAAAGGCATCAAGGGTCAAGTCCCTTAATGGCTTAATATGATCAGTTTAAAAGGTGTGGCCACATTGAAAAAGGAATAGATAACCTAAATTAAAAATTTGGTTATACGAGCCAACAAGGATTTGAAAATGGACAAAAACTTGTAACAAGCCTTTACTTTCTCTCTCTCTTTTTTGAAAGTTTGCTAATAGGTATAAATTTTTATTTAAGGAGCAAATGTTATAATCATCCCCTTTCTTGGTAATCGTATAAGACTTCTTAGTGCCTTTGACCCTAAGGCTTTCTCATAGGTCTTATGATTTTAAATATTTTTTTCCTAAGGAAAAGGTAACTCATTATTAGTCTAATTGAAGAAAATTTCCTTGTTAATTTTCTATTTAGATTTTGCACTTAACTGTAGTTCCAAAAATTATAGCCCATTTTGTAAGTGATACACTTTAATTAATCTGATAGATCTTTTTCGATTCAACATTATGAATTCAGACTATTGGTGAAAGGGTCTCATAAAGGACTAATGAGAAGGCCTTATTTTGAAAGAAATACTTTTATTTAACCTAAGTGTACAAGTTAAGAACTTTTAGGAAAAATAAGAAGTATGCTTGCCCCAATTTTAATAACAATTTTTATTAAAGATATATTATCCTTTATAATTGGAAGAGCTTTATTAAAGATGGTATTGTGGATGAGAAGGTCTTGTGCTTATAATTAAGGATATGTAAAGAGGCTTTGTGGTGCAAATCGTAACTAAGAACAAATAAGGCTGGTCACTTGATGGGTTCGAGCTTGCAGAAAGCTCAAAAGAAAGTGATGGGGTATGTGTGAAATGTCAAATGAGAATGAAGCAAAAACTTATAAACAACTCTAGAGGATATAATGCACCAATGGAATTTTTTAGGACTTACGAGACAATTCAATATGACTCATGAATTGGTTTAATGAGGTTACTTGTCACCTAACTTTCCTCAAGAGTTAGGATAAGAGTGATGTTGAGAGCAAACAACGGTGTTTACAAAAGGAAGAAAATACAAAGTGTATTAATGGTAATCTAATTATAATTATCTTTACAGCTACAAGTCTAGGGATATTTATACCCATAAGTTAGGGCAACTTGCCTGAAAAGGAAAAGACAAAAAGGGCATTTCCTAAAGAAGTAATGTATAAGATATAAAAGGGTAAAAATGAATATACAAGGAAAACAATCATTGGTGCAATTGATTCTACACATGATTCTATATACGTGGCGATACTATATTGGTGATGCCATTGGAAGATTTGGACAAAAAGGTACGGATAGCTTGCTTGTCCGAGCAGGGTTGGCTTCAGTCCGAAATCTTTCTCTCGGCATCTCGACAAGGGTATGGTTGAGTAAACAATTGGCTAGGTATGTGTGAGAATAAAGATAAGTTGCTGTCTTGACTTTCCTCTTCTTGGCATATAATATGTGAGAAATAGGCAATCATTTGTTGGGCAAGGAGATACTTAGCAAGCAGAAAGGGCCTTGCTAGTCTCTTTAGTTCTCGGGCTCGGTTGTGGGTCAGTGGTTTAGTAGCTTAATTCCCATCATTCCCTTTAGGTTGTTTTGGATTTGGGATCAAATTCGAATGTCTTCATTTAGCTTTTCGTTAGGGTGATACGGACTAACGTCGCCAATGTTGAAGGTGTCAAAAACCCTATAGTCCTCGGGCAACTTTAATCTGCAGGTATTATCATTGATCTTTTGAAGAATTCTAAAAGGTCCTTGAGCTCTTGCAGATAATTTATTCCTCCTCTTGTTTAGGAATTGTTCCTTGCTGAGGTATAGCCATACTAAGTCTCCTGGTTAAAATTGTTTAACCATCCTGCCATTAGTCTTCTCTCACATTCTTCTAATAGGTTGGTCATTGTTTCGAGTCACTTTGTTATAGATGTGCTAAAGGGATTATGCTCGAGCTCTTGCATTAGGGTCTTCTTGTGCAGGTACAGGTACAAGGGTATAATCAAGGGTTAACTCGGGATTAAAACCATAGACCACTTAGAAGGGTGTTTACTTGATGGTATCATGCACTGTACGGTTGTAAGCAAAATCAACTACTGATAAACAGATGTCCTAATCAACCAAGTTCTTTCTTACTACAGCTTGGAGTAGTGATCCCAAAGTGCGATTAACCACCTCCGTTTAGCCATAAGTTTGGGGGTGATAGGAAGTATTAAATAGTAGTTTGGTCTCCATTCGATGCCATAAGGTCCTCTAGAAATGATCAGAAACTTTGGATCCCTATCGGAGACTACACTTCTTGACATGCCATGTAATCGTACAATCTCCTGCAAGGAAAGAGAAGTAATAGCCGAAGTGTTGTTAGTTTTTGAGCATAGCATGAAGTGTGCTATTTTGTTGAATCAATTTGTGACGACCATTATAGAATCTTTACCTTGGATAGTTTGTGATAGCTCGAAAACAAAGTCCATATTTAATTCAGTCCATAGCTTCGTCAAAACAGGTAAAGGCATTGCCGTCCCTTACTCAGCTTGACACTTAGCCCTCTTGCATACAACACAGTTGTTGACAACTCGATGCACATCTCTTCTCATCCTCGGTTAGAAGAATCGGCCATTCAATAATTCACAGGTTCTTTTTTCTTCAAAATTTCTAAAGTGTCCTTTATTGTAGGCTTCCCTAACCTAGTAGTTCTTGTAGTGAATAGGTCGGTATGTATATTTTTCCACCTCAGGACAGGTAACCTTCCTTCACATTATACTCATTTACTATCCTTCCATCAACGCACCACATGATTATGGGTCCAAAGTATGGATGCTCAGAATATTGCTCTTTGATACTTACAAAGCCAAATAGTTTGGTCTACAATTCGGTTAAAAGCACATGTTGCCTTGAAAGACTGTTTGCAACTACATTGCTCTTTCCTTACTTATATTTAATCACAAAATTGAATCCTTCAAGGAATTCAACCTATCTTGCTTACCGCTTTGATAATTATAAGCCCCACAATCAGTTACTCAAGGTTTCGATCGGTTGAAAGATCCTATCAAACCTACATTATAAGTAAAGCTAGAAATATTAGTAAAAATGGTTCCATAAGTTCGAATTTAAGAAAATAAGCAATAAAATAAAAGAATATAAAAATTCTAAATTTTAAGTATATAACTCGTTATTTATCGAAAATACGTAAAATGCATTCTGATAATTAACGAATCACTAGAGATAAATTATATGTATACTAGAAATATGCGTAATTACTTAAAATACGCGAAATGTGCTAAAATAATACTAAATAATTAAATAAAATTCATAATTAATTAAGGAAAAATCAAGAAAGATCAAGAAAAATGAGGAAAAATCTAGAAATGAGGCGTGGCATTCTGGAATTAAAGAAAACAAATCAACCAATTAAAATGCAACAAATAGAAAGTGGAAAAAAGAAGAGATAAGGTAATTGTCTGATTAAATTAATGCACAATAATTTCCCTAAAACTCTATAGATAGCAAGAAAATTTTAAAAGCTCATTTGGTTAGTTTGGAGAGTGAGAAAAATAGGGAGAGGTGAAATTAAGAGAAAAATTAGGGTTAGGAAAAATAATAAGAAAAACTGTGCAATTAGGGTCATAAAGGGGAACCAACACCAAACAAGCAACTGGGAGTGGACGGCTATCACCACCACATGGTGGTGGCAGTGCCTAGACCGGCCGACAAGGCCACGGCAATCGACGGTGGCTGGAGCCACCCAGACCAGTGAGTTTGATTTTCAGCCCGATTTTGTGTAATTTTGTAAAAAATAGTAAATATTCTTAAAAAATTATGAATTTTGTTATTCTGGAATACTTTTGTATGTAGTTTTTAGGAAAAATATTATTTTGATGAAAATATATCCCATGATATATGGTCCTTAAGAAATCATGCAAAACCGAGCATGTTTCGGTTCAGAAATAAATGACCTTAGGAGTATAGTTTTGAACCCAAAATTTTTGTGTAGACTACTTAGATGATATAGAACAATGCTATGAATTTTTTTTTCAAAAATTAATTTTCGAAAATTTTGGATAATTTTTAGGCCTTAAAATGAGGCATAAAATGGGTAATTTAGGGTTAATTAAGTAATTAAATGGTTAATTACTAATTTAGTGAATAATTATATGTTTTAGTATGTTGAAATCTGATGAAGTATGATACTTATAGTATTTAAGGTGTTAGATGTAATTTTTAGGTTAATTATGTAGTAAATGAGTAATAAGGGAAAATAGTAAATTTTAAGTTAATTTTGTAAATTAGGGTAATTAGGTGTAAAATCTGATTTAGGATGAATTTAGATACTTTGAAATGATAATTGATGTTGGGAGATGGTAATTAGAGTGATAGAAATATTAGATGTGTATTATATACATAATAGGTGATAATACATAATATGTAATTATTGAAAATATAATAAATAGAAAATATTAAGATAAAAATTGATATTATATAAATAATTGGGATATATAATAAAACTGATAAGAAACTTAAATTTATGTAATTATATGAAAAATGTAAAAATTTATCACATCAGGAGTAAATTCGGTACACTAATAAGGATTTAAGTGTACCGGGTGGAATAAAATACTGATTAGGGGTAACGATGGTATTTAGGATATCTGGAAGTAATGTGATTAATTTCACATTATGAGTCGAAACGAATTTTTAAGGTTTGGGTATAAAACAATACTTAGGAATCGAACTAGAACCTAATTTAGAAATTGATGCAAAAACCGAACCCGAACCTAACCCCAAACCTAGAATAATTGTAAAAGACTTAAGACCTAGATAATTAGGTATATTAAACCTTAAACAAAACATAACAATAAGCGTTATAGGATAAAACGAACCTATAATAGTTATATGAAAAACTGAAACCACGTTTATGTTATAGGGATGATCGGCGATGGCCTGAGCGAGTCGGACCTTAAGTGAGTGAGTAAAGAGTCGAGGTAAGTTAGGATTAATACGATGTTATATTTTGGAGGCTTGAGATTATGTTTGGTTGTGCTTGTTAGATAGTCTGTTGTGCGTATGTACTTGATTATGAGTGATGCTATGAGTCTATTTGTTGTTTTAGCTTGTATTGTGTGATTTGTATGAAATGATTGATCATCCTAAACTGGACCTAATCAAATATACGACTTGTAATCATAATCGAACCTGCATGGCAACCTATTAGGGGAAACCTAAGATTCTTCGGCTAAATACGGATCCCTTCGAAAGGGATAGCGCAGGATTGTATAAGGGTCTCTTCTTCATCCTTAGTCGAACTAAGTGACAGGAGAGGAGGTCACAGTAAGGGTGAAGTCAATGGTTCAAAGGTAGTCGCGGGAGGAGTAGTGTCTCCATTGCATAAGCTTAGGTTTGGTCATGAGCTATTGCATTAACGGCAACTCCTCAACCTGGGTTAAAGCGGGCGTAATTTCTCTAATCTCATGACGAGCCGGACAACGTCGTGCAATGGCATTTGCTTGAACATGCATTGCACCTAATAATTTAGTTGATAACCTTGTTATGTTAATGGTATAGTTTTAAGTTCTCCATCCTAACTTACTGAGCTGTGGTTGCTTACATCTTTATAAATGTCGTGCAGGTACTGGCTAAGAAGCGGCATACAATTACTCTAAAGTTAGCAACTGCTGGATCCTAGAGAGTGAGGAAAAACATTTGAAGAATGAACATATATTTTTAAGGTCTAAGCTTTTATTTTAGAATTTTTCATTTATGAATAATGTAATAACTAGGAATTATATTACGGAGAAATATTATAAACATTAATTGTAATAACTAAAGTTTAGTGTATATATATATTTTCTTACTTTTTTAGGTAAATGATTTATTTAAATTACAAATTGTTTACTTTAAAGCGGGTTAGTCGTGGACGCCTTGTATAGATCAGGACTAGGATAGCGGTTGTAAGGCCAACTTCTATTTTAAAATGGTTTACACTGCGAGGCTATTATGACTCTGCCGCTTCGGGGCATGATAATAACTTCGTTTGACTTCGGAGGTACCTTAGCGATTTATGGTCAGTATATATGGTAAATTCTCTCGGTAGTAAATAATACTGTCACACTTATAGTTTTTGGATCATCATTAAGAGCTCATTATCATATACAGAGTTATTTAACTGTAGCCTTCTAAACTTTTCACTATATAAGGCAATTGGTCGGCTTTCTTGCATTAGGACAACGCTTATTCCAATGCTTGATGCGTCACATTTCAGCTCAAATATTTTCTTAAAGTTAGGTAGAATCAATACCTGGGTGAAGGTTAATCCTTCTTTTACCTTGACAAAGCTCTTCTCCTCCCTTTCTCCCCATCGAAAGTAGGTGTTCTTTTTTGTAAGCTTAGTAAGAGGTGTGGCAAGGATGCTAAAATTCTTGATGAATTGTCTATAAAATGAAGCTAGTCCATGGAAACTTCTCACGTCAACACAAGTAATAGGAGTTGATTACTCTATAATTACTCGGATCTTTTTATCATCCATTAGTAAGTCTCTTCCACTAACTACGTAGCTCAAAAATACTACTTCCTTCTAGTAAAAGCAACATTTCTTAAGATTGTCGAATAGTCTCTTAGTAAGAAGGATATCCAATACTTCTTAGAGATGCTTGCAGTGACTCAATATGTTGGCACTATAGACTAATATGTCGTCAAAGTACACTACGACACACTTTCCAATCATAGAGTCTATGCTGAGTATTAAATGTTGTCTTCCATTCGACTCCCAACCTCATGTGGATTTGATGGTAGTCAGACTTCAAGTTAATTTTACTGAAGATCTTATTCACAGCATATCCTCCAATTGAGGAATGGGATACTTGAATTTGATTGTGATCTTATTCACAACTCAACTATCCACATACATTCGTTAGATCCCATCCTTTTTTAGCGTTAGAAGCATCGGCATAGCATAAGGGTTGATACTTTCTCTAACATAACCTATCTCTAGTAACTAATTGACTTGACATTGGAGCTTAGAAGCCTACTTAGGATTCATTCGATAGGTTGGCTTATTTAGCAATGTGGTGCCGAGTACTAAATCAATGCAATGCTCTATGTCTCGTGTTGAGGGTAGTCTTTTAAGTAACTATTATGGGAACAGTTTGGTATACTCATCTAGTAACTTTTTGATTTCTTGGGTAGTTCACCCCGCTCCTTCATTTCTAATAAGCGCCTGACTAACATAAGGGTTGGCTCATTAACATTGATGGCCTCTTAGAGCTCGACTCTACTCATCACCAAAGCCGTTCTCGATCTACAGGCAAGTTTTATCTGCAATTTCTTAACTTCTCTCAATAGCATTGGGTTCAGTGTGATCTTCCAGTCATCCTTCTCAAACATGTATGTATTCTTATAGCCGTCATGGATAACTCTCCTATCAAATAGCCACAGCCTACGTAAGAAGCATACATAAGCAGTACATCATAGAGAATCTGGTCAAAGTAATTCCCTATAGTAATCGACAGTAGTATTTGTCGAGTCACATGTAGTGCTCCTTTCTCATTTAACTAGTGCAATTTGTATTGTTTTGATGTGTAACAGTTGGTAACTTCAATTTTGAAATGAGATTGGCTAATGCCATATTAGTGTAGCTTCCATTATTCACAATGAGGGTACATACTCAATCATTCACCTTATAGGTGGTATGAAACAAATTTTCTCTCTATTCCTCCTTTCGTGAGGGTTCGATGTTCATTATGCATTGAACAACAATGAGCAATTGCTTCAGGTCCTTAGCAAACACGTCCTCCTCAATTAGTTTTTTCTCGGCATTTTCTTTCTCAACAGTGATCTCCTCCTTAGGTTCCTCATCTATATTGTCTACTTCTAGCTTTAGAATGTCTCCCTTAATGACCATTGTCCATCGATTTGGGCATTAAGCAGCATCCTTGTCGGTTCTCATCTAGCTTCAAAATGTCTCCCCTGATGACCATTCTTACCTTTTTGTAATCCTTGTACTGATAATAATAAAAAACATGCTCTACCTTCTCTTCCTACTTTAAATATTCATTGGTATTCCCAGATCCATTGAAGCTAGGAATCCGAAGCTTCACACGGTTAGACGCTCTAAGGCTTGTACATACTCTTCTTCAAAATATTCTTCCTCGTCCTCTTCATTAAGTTCTCTTAGGTCTATCCTCCATCTTATACGTCCGCCTTGTAGGGTATTTCATACGGCTTCAATTGGTCAATAAGCTAACACGTGAATAGCTCGGGTCAAATCTATAAAGAGATTAGCCACCTCATCGAGTCTGTCGTCAATGCTTCTCGGCATTCCTTAAGATTGTCGTCCATAATAGACAACTCCACTATTATCATCTCCAGCACCAATATTTGCACTTGGATTCGTCATTTTCTTCACTGATTCAAAGCTCAAATAAATACTTTCGGAAACCAAAAAATCAACAGCTAGCAAATACAGCAATTAAGATGAACACAGTAACTTACTTTATTTCACACACACAAAACAAAGTATAAGTAGAACTTCAAAAACTAGCTACAGCTTAAACAAAACCTCAACTCTAAAACCAAGATGGTGCAAATTGTGACCAAGAACAAACAAGGCTAAAGTTGGATGGGTTCAAGCTTATAGAAAGCAGGAAAGAAAGTGATAGGGTATGTATGAAAGGTCAAATGTGAATGAAGGGTAAGCAAAAACCTACGAATAGCTCCAAAGGATATAATACACTAATAAAACTTTCGAGGACTTACAATACAATTCGATATGATGCACGAATCGGTCTAGTGAGATTACTCACTACCTAACCTTGCTCAAAGGTTAGGATAAGGGTAATGCCAAGAGTAAACAAGAATGTTTATATAAAGAAGCAAATACAAAGTATATTAATGGTAATTTGATTCTGATTGTCTTTATAGTTACAAGTATAAATGTATTTATATTTATAAGTTAGGGCAATTTGCCTAAAAGGGAAAATACAAAATGGGCATTTCCTAAGTAATGTACAAGATACAAAAGGTAAAAATAAATATATAAGGAAAATAATCATTGGTGTAACAGATTCTATACATGATTCTATACACATGGCGATGTTGTATTAGTAATGCCGTTGAAAGATATGGACAAAAAGGTACGAACAAATTACTTGTCCAAGTAGAGGTCGCTTGGTCAATTCAGACTCTTTCTCTCGGCATCTCAGCAAGGGTGCGATTGAGTAAGCAATTGGCTAAGCATATGTGAAAATGAAGATGGGCTACTGTCTCGACCTTCTGCTTCTTGGCACACAATATGTGAGAAATAAGGAGTTCTTCAGCTTAGCAAGTAGAATAGGTTAGTAAGGAGATATTTGGCCTCCGTATGAGTCAGTTGGAATGGGAGAATTTATCTTGTTAGTACCTTTAGTGCTCGGGCTCTATTATGGGTCAATGGTCTGGTAGCCTGATTCTCATCACTTTATGTCTTGTGATTTGAGATGGACATGTAGGGCTCATGTTTTTAAGTTGGGCATGAGATTCAGAATGGGCATAAGGGCATTGTGTTTCTTGGGAATGTTTAGGCTTTAATTATGGGCCTTACATTTTTTAGTCTTTCTTCAGTTGGGGCTTTTCTCTTTACATACAAGCCTGATTTTCAAGTTTTTCTCCTTTTTATTATTTTTCCTTTTTTTTTTCTGTTTTAACCCTTTTCTTTAGGACTCTATTGTCAAGTTATTAACTTTGAGAAATTGAAAGCCCTAAATCCATGGATTTTGAGTATATGGACTCAAGTGAGGTAGGTATAAGCTTGAGGTTTTTAAAGGGTGTTGACTCTTCTTCATTTCAAATAAAAATAACTTATCAAAAATAAAAGTTGTCTTTGAATTTGATGTTACTAAAGCAAGCACAAATCAATTTTATCCTTTTCTCCTCATCAATAACCCTAACCTTTGAATTGCCTTATTGTGAGGTAGTTTTTGATAGGGTTTAATTTTGAAAAATTCTCCAAATTAGTCTAATAGGGTTAATAAGAGATAAACGTGTTTGGAATTTAAAAATAATTGCCTAACTTCCTTTTGATCTACATATCATATTCAAAATGGACTACCTTTAAGGAATGAATCCAAAATATCCTTACCATTATATCGCTCAACTCTTAAATTGTTTAAGGATTGGTATGTGAGATATAGTTTATCTTTTTCATTCTAAACCTTTTAAAGATGAGTTCATAATTCCTTAAGGAGGAGTCTATTATTTATTCACCCCATGGTAGAGAATGACTTTGCCCCCTAATTTCTTTAACATATGCCCTAGTGTAAATCCTCTCATTTGATCTAAATTCAAGATTGAGGTTGCACTTAACTTTGTGTTTTGATTTGGTTACGTTCGGTTTTCTTATCGACTAGGGGTTTTGACTTGGTTTGGCTACCTTGATAGATTGGGGATTGTCTTTGGTTCAACTGTCTTGACGAGTCATGGTTTGTGTTTGACTTGGCTATCTTAATGGGTTAGGGATTATTTTTTGTTCAATTACCTTGACGGGGCTTGGATTGTGTTTAGATTGGTTACTTTGATGGGCCAAGTGGCTTTTTTTTTTTTTTATTGAATGCATTTTGGTTGGTTGCCTGAGTGGGCTGAAGGTTTGGACTTGGGTTGGCTCCTTCATATTTGGGTTGAGCCCATAAGGATTTATAACCGTCAACAACTTTTCTTTTCATATTCATTTTTTTCTTTTTCTTTTTCTTTTTCTTTTTTTTTTATGTGAGAGAGAAAGCTAAAATTTTACTTTACAGAAAACTGGAAATCAAATTACAAATAAGGATGGTGATTTTTAGGGTTCCATTTACAAATCAACAAATTTTATTTACATGTCCATAAGGGAGGAAAAAATGGTTATATGAATGACTATTGAAGCACCTATTTACAAAAGGGAATGTTAAAGAATGAAGAATGATAGGCTGAAGAGAACTTTTTATTATTTTAGAAAATCAAAGTACAGAAAACCAAGGAAGAGAGCCTATCATTTATTCTTGAAACATGACATTTATCTTAGGCCTCTTATCTATAAACTGGAAAAACCTTAAACTAGGTTTCATAGATGAGTTCGAAGGTCTTCTAACATTTTATGGGTTTCTCCAATGACTTGTCTAAAAGGGGCATTTAAAGCCTAATTGTGAGCTTCAAAACATTCAAGCTTTTCTTTGAGGTAAGCAATTTCAGTCTCTAGCAGTTGCTTACGAATCTTAAGGAGATCTTGTAATCTATCAGTTCTCTGATTATTTGCTTGGTTATCTATCAATTTAAGCCTAAACATTTCATAGACAAGAATTAGTTATCAATAAAAGAATATATGTGGAAACATGTAGATGTTAAGACCATTTGGGTTAATATATTATTCCCTAAGTTACAACCTTACTAGTTGTTTTGATGTTTAACTTTAAAAAAGACTGATTATATTTTTAAAAACTTTCAAATATTAGTAGGGTTATAATTTAAGAGTAATGTATTAACTTAATGTTTAAGGGAAGTGGATGCAATTAGCATGGGTTCTAAAGATCCTTAAACTTTGTAACCTTACTCGTTTTTAGAAAACGCCTTCATTGGTCACATGTAGCTTAAGTAGGGGTGGCCTAATCAACCTTGAGTAGTGGTTACACAACAGTACTTAAAGCCTACACAGTGACCCCTCATCCTAAGGTCTTAATACGATATGAGTTTGGTCGTTTCTATCATACAATTATGATACAAAAAGTAAGAGAGTTAGTACAACCATATACAAACATAGAAAATAATAACAAGTAAATAAATAAATAAGGTGATTTCAAAAACTAATTCTAAAATTAGAAAGTTAGATAACTAGCCCTCTTGACACCCCCATTGGAGTTGCCAAGCTATCGATCCTTATTTTTTCCAATTTTTATAAGTTTTCCCTAAACCTATCAATACTATACCTTACCTATTTAATATTGATCCTTAACTAAGGTTTAAAGAAAATTGGCTTTTTAAAAAGAGTTTTATAAGCTTTTAGAGTCACTACTTGACTAGGGTTAGAAAATGGTTTAAGTCAAAACAGAATGAGTAAATTTGGTTTTGATTTAGATACTGGTTCTCGTGGCGAAAACTGATTTTATAGAAAAAAGTTTTGAAAAACCAGAAAAACAAGTCTAAAGGTTAGATTTTTTAAACCCTAATGAGTATCATGAACTTTCTTAATTTACATTTAATTTCTTGGAATTACTTTTCAAAATTACCCTATAAAATGAAATTCAATTATTAATTAACAAATTACACTAAATTGAATAATTTAAACTAAAATGAGAAAAAAAAATATAAGTTTTTTTGTTTCTTACATTGGCTTAGAGGTACTTACATATACGCTATTTGGGATCAAACGTACGTGGTTCTTTTTGAAAAAATTTAAGCAAGTTGATTTTTTTTTTAACTTTTGAAAATGGTCAGCTTTAAGTTCTTTAGCCATTTAATTTTATTTAAGAAAAACACCTAAGAGGAAAGGGTCTTAATTTAGTATTCTTATTTTTGGAAAAATTCTAAAATATCCTAATTTTTGAAAAAAAATGTCCATTTATTTTTATTTATTTGGGAAAAAATTTTCTAAGTGATAAAACTTTTTAGAAAAATATTAATATATCTAAATACAACTTTCCATAAAATACACAATTACCATGGTTAACATATTTAGTTATAGAAAAGATATCTAAATCATGGAAATGATACCTAATTATAGAAAAGAAGTTTAAAGTATAGTAAAGATGTTTGAATTATATAAAACATACTTAAAAGAAAAAAAAATTCTATAAGAAGCCTTAAATCTGAAAAGAGTTGATTTATTTTACTAGAAAAAGGATTTTTTTCTAAGTGATAACTTTTTTTTTAATTATTTATTTTTATGATTTTTTCTTATTATTTATTTATTTTTTTTGCTCTATGTTTTGACTAAAAAAAGAAAATAAATAAACTATGCCTCTTTATCATTTTTCTTTCTTTCTTTTACTCTTTTTTTTTTTCTTTTTTTCTTTTTGAGTTACTTTTTGTTAGAAGTTACACTAAATAGAACAAACTATAAAAAAAAATACACAAAATAAAGTATAAGAGGGTTAGACAAGATGTAGTATGTGGGTTGAACTCGGGTTATGAGTAGTGGGTCATGGAGCAAGTAGACGTGGCCCACATGTGTGTGGGTGAGGAAGAATCCATGACCGATGAAGCTTATGTGACATGGTGGAGGCGATGATGGAAGGAAGTGATATGTCTGAGGTTTTAGGGGGTACTAAACACATCTATAGGGTTATTTTGCACCCAGCATTGTGGCTGGATAATGGTTCTCAAACAACTTGTGATGACTGATTTGTGTTTCTTTTGTGTATATTGATTTTGCACAAATCGAAGTGAAAGCTTATATTTTTATGAATCTACTAATGACTAGGAACTTATAGACATCAATATCTCACTTTGATTTTCACTGCAAGTGAAGAAATCTTAGAGAGAAGTTTTAATTGAGTTGCCAGGGTTCTAGAAGGAGAAAGGGAAGATTTGAATTGATTTTGGACATTTCGATTCCTACTTGATGTCAAAATTGAATCCAAAGGTCCCTATTTATATTATTTGATACTTGAGCAATCTTGGAAGGTCCTCAATTTGCCATTAATTCGATGAAAAGAGTAAATGATTATTTGATGAATTTTAATTCAAAATCATTGAATTGAATTGAATTGAATTTTTTTGAAATTTCTAATCAAAACAAGTTCTGAATGATTCGTTTTTACTGAAAATATCAATTGGAAGCTTAAAAAACCCATAATTTAAGCTTTAAACATGCTACTTGAGTAAAGGGGGAAAAAAAAAAGAACGAAGGAAGGAGATGATGAATAATGCAATACGGTTAGCCAATGATTAGCTGACATGATAGTGTGCACCCCAACTACTAAAGCAATGACTTCTACTTAACAATTCTTGTGAACAATTGCTAATAGTCCTATTACTTTAGTTTGGGTTGAATCTAGGATAGGAAAATCAGTTTGAACTTAATTCAATTCTTACTCAACTGGTTTTGAAAAATTAAAAAAAGTATTGAATTAATGGAGCAAGCCTAATTAAAATCAATTTTGAAAATGATCTCAATTTAACGGTTTTTACCAACTTTGATTCATTGGTCGTATGGTTAATTTAGAAAGTGTTTTTTCTCGTAAATCAGTCATTTTAAATCTAATCGAGGTGTTGTTTGAAACCATAATTAACTTAAATTGATTTCATTTTTACAATTCCAAAATATCTAAAATTAACCATGGTCAAAATATTAAATTTTTAGAAAAATTTAGTATTCTCAAATATAGCTAGAAATTGTTAAATTGTATATATGCACTTTTGACCCTAAAAATGAGATGACTCACTCCATATGAATCAAAGATCTCGAAAACAAACCCATGCTCTAAAAATAATGAATCCATGATCTAAAAATCCTATTTTTTTATATTTCAAATTTTTTGTTACTTTTTTTAATATTCTATTTTTTGTATTTTCTTAAATTAGGACTCCTTTTTTCCTTTTTAAATAAAATAAAATAAAATTACATGAGGGCAAAAATGAGATCTCTACAACAATGTCACGCCATTCAATCTCAAACACAAACTAGGGATAAATGCCCCCATGCTCGCTCATCTACTCCATTACCCCGTCCGAGCGATCCGACCAAGGCTTACTTCAAGTACCATCCTACCCCATAAATGTGACTTTGTTTTTTGGATGGATTTCACACTCAAACTATTCTCCCCACTTGATTGTATGACTTTGAAGAGCTCCTCCAAATCTATGACTTTTGGGGTGCTCTTGAAGTGATGGGTTTTCTAAGATTGGTAGAGTTGGAGAATGAAACTTATGCTGATTTGGTGCGTATATTTTACTCAAACACAACCTCCAATGTCGCCTATCTCAATGATGATATCGTACCCTAGTGTGAAACATATCAGGATTCTAGCTTCCTCGTTACTTACATGTTTGGCCAAGTTTTAGAAATCACACCAGACTTTATTAACGAGTTATTTAGTTGGTTTGGTGCAAATGCTATACATATGCCACCAAACTAGGACATGTCAATGGCATTCTTACGTGTTTTTGAGCGGCCAATATGTCTACATGAGACATAGGCCCAACATTTAAAGAATTTCACCACTGGCAATATTTCATTACATACTCGAATCCTACACCACATAATCACCAATTCCATTGCCTCGCGATTGAACACTAATTTCTTCAACGAAGAAGATTTTTTCCTACACTACTGTATGGTGGAAAGGAGACCAATCAATATTGGCTATTTTGTTAATTGCTACTTCCTTCATATACTCTTGCAAAGTGATAAGCATTTAAGTTATGGCCAACTCATCGAGTATATTCTTCTCTCTAATAGGTTCAGCTTGGGTGATTGCATACTGCACATGATGACATCCATTTTTAACCTAACGGAGATAAAAAATAGATTACACTATTATCATGATGAGGAAATCAATTGGTGGGTAAAATAAGGGCAGTAACAGGAACATGCAAGCTAGGGATGATAGGAGAAACAACAAGAAACTTTACATAGATCTAAGGAGGTGTACGAAATATTAAAAACTGGGTATCAACTATTAAAAATGATGTTGCAAATATTCAGTCCTAACAAAGGAGGAAACATAATCAGATAGACGAGATGTAAGCTTAGCAAAGAGCATATTTCAATTAGCAAAGCTTCTACTACATGCAACCATAAACCTTAGTGATGGTCAATTGTCCAATTTTCCTTACTCGCTATTCAATGAATTCTAGAAATGTTACTTGAGTATTATTTCCATAGTCTTTGTTTAATTCATCATTTGTAATGTAATTAATGGCATCAAATAAAATAATATAATTTTTGCTATCTCTTTCTTCATGATTATTTTAATTTTTTTCTAATCTTTAATTTTTCATTACTTGTAAAATACATGACTATGTATTATATGTATATGTATGTACTTATAAAATAAATGCTTTATATCTTATATATAATAAATACGTATATTATATATATTATAGCACATATATATTATAATATATTATATATGTGCTATAATATATATGCATTTATATATGTATATTACATATGTATATATTTATATGTACTATATATTTATGTATACACATTTACGTTGTTCCTTATAATTTATA
Organism: Lumnitzera littorea; assembly: GCA_024138015.1. Lineage (NCBI taxonomy): Eukaryota > Viridiplantae > Streptophyta > Magnoliopsida > Myrtales > Combretaceae > Lumnitzera > Lumnitzera littorea. The sequence goes on from JAMXBB010000010.1 coordinate 76,911,753, forward strand.
TAAACGAAAATATCATACATACATAAGCATACGCACAAATATAATAAAATATGTACATACATATATACACGTATACATTATTTATCCCTTACAATTTATAGATGTATATACCATACATATTTTTTTGAAATACTTTTCAATAACCAAATATACTTTACATAATTGAACTATTTCTTTTCCCATTCTCTTTTGGGAGCATAATAAGTAATAATCTCTTTAATTGATCATATAATGCATCCTTATAGTGTAATAAATAATGATAAATGTTCAAACTTGAAAAATTTAACAAATATATAATATCATAAATTATTATAAATACTTGAAAACGATAAAACAACACATTATAATCGGAGCCCAATCAAAGGCATACAAAAATACATGGATCGACATGTGAATTAATGGGTGGCACATGAAAAGTACGAGCATGCGAAATCTAAACACGTAAGGCACACGAGCACGTTGAGCCAAATACATGAAAAACATAAGCACATAAAATTTAGCACGCGGGGCACATGTGCTGCCTAATTATCACCCCTTTACAAAGAATAATTATGAAAAATGATGTAATAATGAATACCATTCACCCTAGTGAATAAATAAAATTCCTTATATCTTTTTGGCAATGCTGTACAAGTGTCCAGTCTGTTGTTGTATTGGTCATTTTACTCTTGTAAGGGAATGAGGATATGTCCTCTATTCAAATACCAATTAGATGTCTTGTCTGGCCTACCATATTTTTCTTACATAATTGTACCTAGTTGGAGGAACAATTTTGTCTTCTTTACTACAATATTTTCAGGATGGAAATTATAACCAATTTTCAAAACAGATGCTGCATAACTTAATCAATAAAGGTACGTAATAAGTTGAATAAAGAATAATTAATGGATAATGATTTGAATATATAATTAAAATAAAAGAAAGGCTTTGAAAAGTAATATAATAAGTTTGACAATTTATATAATTATATCGCTCTCTACTCTAATACCATGAGCTATTAGCATCTAAGTAATGTTCACCTATGTGTAATTTTCAAATGGATAAGTGATGATGTAAGTAAACCAAGAGAAACGAAAAGACTTGGGAAAAGAGAACAACCGATACAATGATTTACATAGAAAACCCTAGTTTTGTAGTAAAAAAACTATAAGTATGCGTTGATATGTACAAGGTAGGTTAGCTTACAATGACCTACTTTGTAAGTGGGCTTGAACTTTAGATTGGATTCACCTTACCATTGGGTTAGTGAATTGAAAATTGCAAGTCTACCAATCTATGTTATTGATCCATTTATATAATTTATTGGATCTAACAAGCCTATTCACTAACCTTATAAGCTCTTTATATATATATATATATTTAATATAAGAGTTTGATGTTATTAAAATAATCATATTAAGAGTAAACCTTTTATTAATTAAAACAAACCTACTTAATGATCCATATTTTCTAATACTCCGATATATAATTAGCTTCTGTTGTTCCTAAAGTCAAAACTAAAGAAGGGAATAATTTGTAAAGGGCTAAAAATTACTATATTATTTATTTGAACTTGACTACATGGATTAGGCAGCAAGATCTAGGGAGTTCGATATATATTGAGATGATCTAAAGAGACTTAGTTTGGTAGGCTCAGAACAGATATTGTTGGATCAATCCGTCCACATCCAACTTTTCTCGAGCAAGCTCATGCACTTATAAGGAAAGGCTACTAGTCTTGAACCCATCAATTAGCTCATTTAAGATAAATATGAATTGAGCAAACTTCATCTCATCTGTTGATCATCTAAATGATTCGATAGATGTCATCAGGATTAAAAGTTTATAAATATTCAATCATTTCTCCTCATTTAACATAACTCTAAAGATTAAAGAAATGACATTGCATTGTGAAACTTCTGTTATCTAAGATTAAAGAAGCATTTAGGCAAAGAACAATCAATTGCAAGGTCAACGTCTTAGGTTCCCTATGTACTTGTGCAATGGAGACTTTAGGATTATCTGTTCCTCCTCCTTACCATTCTCTCTCCAATTATTCCATTAAGTATCATCTCCACTTCATTGCTCTAAGATCACGTGCAATGCGATACTCCATTATTAGCATGTAATCGCTCCAGTTAGGACCCCGGCATCTACACAATCAAAACCCCTTTTTTTTTTTTCCCTTTCCCTTTTATAATCCCATACATAAATTTATGGAGACATTTTTAACTTTCTTTTCAATTTTCTTTTTATATTTATTGGCTCATAAGCTAGCTCAACCTACAGTAGGTTGGTCTACTTTAACCTGCAAGTTAAGTGGTACGAGTTAGATATCCTGCATTTTAAATATATTATAAATTTCAACCCCAACCCACTTTTTCTTTTTTCTTTTTGTTAAATGGGTTGACTTGTATGACTTACCCTATTTATATAACTCTAGGTAATAGAGTAGTGAAAAAAAAAAATAGAAATATTTGTGGTATGAAAACTACCGCTGTAAAGTGATGAAGGATTAGGTTCCCTTCATCAAAGGTATTCTTCATGGATCAGAAGAAAATAGAGGAAAACAATGATGAATATTCAAGAGAAAATTTCAGTAAATGATGTGTATTCTCTCTCATTACTTTAAATTACTGTACAGAGGGTCTATATATGTACAAATACCAAGTAATAAGTTGACATGTAAGAGTAACCAATAACAAAATAACAAACTAACAATTAAGCCAGCTATAAAATAAACTAACAACTGAGCTAGTTGTAAAAACAAACTAATGAGGAGTAAAATACAAACAACAATAGTTCTACAATGCCCACACATACACAACCCCGCCCACCCTCCACCCCCCTTACCCCCCTACCTTTAAGTGGGAGTTATTTGAAGCCTTAACTTCAAAACAGCATTAGTAAGTTCAACAACTAAAGTGAGCTTAGTAAACAAGTTTGCTAATTGTTTAGAAGAACTAATATAAAATGGTGAAATAAAGCTACTAGTAACATGCTTCCTAATGAAATGAATATCAACATCAATGTGTTTTGTGTTTTATTTGATTATGTAAGCATGGATTCTTAGCAATCAAATTTTTGACTTGTCATAAAACACACTGATGGGATGAGAAACAAGAACATGAAGATCACATAAAATATAAGAAGTTCAAAGGAGATCTTTTACAGTAGCAGCCATGCTCCTATATTTCGCCTTAGTAGAGGAAGTACTAACAGTGGATTGCTTTTTAGATTTCTAAAGGATTAGTGCATTACCCAATATGATGCAATAGCTTAAAATAGACTTGTGATCAAAAGAAGAAGAAGCCCAATCAGTATCAATATAGCAATGAAGAGTTAGAGGATTACTCTTAGGATAATAAAGACTAAGACCAAAACTTCCCTTAAGATATTTGAGTAAATGAATAGTAGCTTGCATATGAGGCCAATGTGGGTTTGAAACAAACTGACTTAATTTGTTTACTGCAAAACTAATATTTGGTCTCATCAATATTAAGTATAAAAGATGCCCAACAATGCATCTACAAGAAAGAGGATCATCTAAAACACCACCTTGATCTTTATTTAGAAATAGCCTAGATGGCAAAAGCAAAGAGACCAAGTGAAACCCAGTAAGACCAACATCATCGAATAAGTCAAGTATGAACTTTCGCTAGTTAAGAAGCATACCAACATTTATCCTACACAACTTGAGATCTAAGAAAAACTAAGCAACTCTAAGATCTTTAATAGTAAATTAAGCATGTAAAGCTTGCTTCAAATCATTCATAAAGTTGATACAAGTATCAAATAGAAGCATATCATCATTGTACAGTATCGTAAACAGAAAAATGCCATCTGATTGAAATGTAAAAAGAGAAGAATCACTTAAAGATTGAAGAAAGCTACAATTGATAAAAAAAAAATTGTGAAATCTCATAATTCTACTACCAAAGGCTTGTTTTAAGTCATATAAAGAATGCTTAAGATGATAAACCTTATTAGGGCCAGCTTTGGAATAACCAGGAGGTGGTGACATATATATTTCCTCATCCAAAAAGTCATGCAAAAATGCATTATTAATGTCAACTTGAAAATGAAGCCAATTAAATGTAGTAGTTAAAGCTATTAAAATTTGTATAGTACTTAGCTTAGCTATAGGAGAAAACATGTAGTGATAGTTAATCCCTTCTAATTGTATATAACCTTTGGCTACTAATCGAGCCTTAGATTGTCCAACATTACCATTCGATTTATATTTAATTTTGTAGACCCACTTGGAGCCTATGGCTTTCTTATCTTTAGGTAAATCAGTGATTTCCCAAATGTCATTCAATTCTAGTGCTTCAATCTCTTTATTCATAGCTTTAGTTCATTTGAGTGTTTTAGATGCTTGAGAATAAGAAAAAAGGTTCTTTTATTGCTAAAACTTATGTCAAAGAAGAAGTACAATCTAGAGGGAAAGAAGAAAAGATGTGTATATCAAAAAGTGGATAAGATATAGTGTTTAGACTATGAGATACTTCAGCTGAGTGTGCATAGAAAGAACAAACATAATCCTCAAGCTAAACAAGTTGCTTTCATTCATGAGTGGACTTGTGCAAATGTGGTTTAATACGAACAAAAGGAGGTAATATGACCATAATTATTTACTGCACGACGATCATTAATAGTGTTATCAATAGAGTTACCATGAAGTAATTAAATCAATTCATTAGAGGCCAATGAGGGATATAAAGAAATTGTAGATTGATGAGAAGGAATAGATTTATCAATAGAAGGAGCTCAATCCTTAATAGGAAAACGATTCTCACAAAACACAACATCTCTACTCAATCTTAATTTCCTTGATTCCATATCATACACCTTGCAACCCTTTTTGCCAAATGTATATCTTAAAAAGACACGTTTAATTCCTTTAGATCAAATTTGTCCTTGTGGTTAGAGTGATCAACAAGTTAACACAAACATCCCATGGTTCTCAAATGAGTGAGGTTAGGTTTATGTTTGTGTAAAAGCTCATATGGAGACTTCCATGCAAGTTTGGATATTGGGATCAAATTTATAAGGTACGTTGTAGTGAGAACACATTCTCTCCAAAAATTTTTACGTAGGTTAGCTTGCAAATGAAGGGCTCTTGCTATTTCAATAAGGTGACAATATTTTCGCTCTACTCAGCCATTTTGTTGAGGAGTATAAGTCATAGATATTTAGTGTATTATCCTTAAATGATGGAAAAGTGTTTGGTAACTAAAAGAAAGAAATTTTGAGCTATTCTCAAATCTTACAACCTTTGGTTTTGCTACAAATTGATTATCAACCATTCTAAAAAATCTATCAAGGCAAATAACCACTTGGGATTTATTGTCCAACAAATATGTTCACACCGAACAAGTGCAATAATCTAAGATTGTGAGAAAGTACTTAGCTCCAAACAAAGAAAGATATGATATGGTCCCCAAATGTCAATATGCAACAAAGTAAAAGGCTCAGTTGAATGACTAATACTTCTTTCAAATGGCAATCTATGAAGTTTAGGTTAAATGAAAGTAAGTATCATAAAAGAATTTGTTAGAATCCAAGTGTTTACAGTCAATAAGTTGTTTAAGGTTAGAGAAAGACAAATGTCCAAGCTTAAAATGTAACAAAGTCACATCTAAACTTTTATTACATGAGTGACCAACAAAAGAACTAGAATCAATAGAAGAATATGAGTTGTATTGTCTAAACAAAACATATAGACCATTACACACCTCAGCTAAAGCAATTTCTTTATTTTTAGGGTCCCGAAAAATGAAACGAGTAGAATTAATCTTAGCAATTAAATGGTTGTCCTTAATAATGTGATGGATAGACAATAAGTTATATTGGAAGTTTGGTACGTATGGTAAATTTCAAAGGGTTAGGTCTTTATTTATGTAAACAGATCCCATAAATTGAATTGGATAGTTTTAAATTGTCCATCTAACAAGGTCACTAAAATGATTTGTAGTAATGTTTGTATGTCAAATAATAAAGGTTTAAATGGTGTCATGTGATTGGAGGCACCAGTATCAACAATCCAAGAACCACATTTGTTATTCTCTAGACTAAAACAAGTAAATGAATTATGTAGTGAAAGAGATGCACCTGTACAAGCCAAATCTTCTTACTATTTATCTTGCATGATTCCATGCCCTTCTTGACACACAGATTTCACCAAATCTACATTAAGTTGTTTCTCACTCATACGATTAGTGTTTAAACCATCATCTAAAGGAGAATCTCAAGTATGTTGAATATTTTTAATAAAAGAACTCATGTTCTAGAACAAATGCCCTACTTTAGTAAAAACAGCCATTTTACTTTGATCTTTTGTTCCTTTTCTACCTTTATACCATTCTAGATAAATGTGTAACTTAAAATAATTCTCAATAATATGCCCATCCTTCTTGCAGTGTTTACAAACCAGTTTAACAATGCTCCTTGAACTTAACTTTCCTCTTTGTTTGTCATTAGTTCCCTTAGAAAACTCAATATGTTTAGACATAAAAGCTAAAGCATCATTATTAGATAAAGGTACAGTCAACAACTTCTACTTTTCTACTTAATGCACAAGATAATATGCCTTATTGATTGAGGGCAAAGGTTCCATCAAAAGAATGTGATTACGTACCGACTCATAACCTTCATTAAATCCCATAAAAAACTATATCAATTGATCATATGACTCAAATTCATGAATCATTTCTCTCATACGACAAGTACAATTATCTAAAGCACCATAATCACAAGTGGGATGGTTATAAAGAGCACTTAATTCATCTTAGCCTCACTTTAGCCTATTATAGTATATAGCAACAAATTGATTTGCTTGTTTAATATTATCAACTCATACTGAATCTAAAAAATAAGTGGAGCATTACTCTAACTGTATTAGTCAATAACTTTAACCCATAACCCTCGAGTAGATTGTGTATAGAGGTAATTTTGTGCTAAATCTAAGGTCATTGAATTTAAAATCCAACAATGTACCATATGGTCATTCCTAATCTACTTATTTACATTTGGAGAGTTAGGTTTAGGCTTCGGAATACTATCGTCTATAAAACCTAACTTGATTTTGGCACCAAGACTTAACTTGATAGATTTACTTCTTGTAAGAAAATTAGTGCTGTTAAAAATGATATTTCCAATCACCATTCTAAGATGATCGAAACTAGAAAGAAACAATGGATCTTCATATGCATGATATAACTATAAACCTTGTAGTAAACCTAATTGATTGTTCATTTTCCTAAATGACAAAGAAAATAAAATAGCCTGAAGAAGAGAAGACTTATGGATGTCAATGCCGCTCTGATACCATGTGAAGTGATGAAGGTTTAGGTTCCCTTCATCAAAGGTGTTCTTAGCAGATCAAAAGAAAACAGAGGAAAACAGTGATAAATGTTTGAGAGAAAATTTCAGTGAATAAAGTGTATTCTCTCTCACTACTTTAAATTACTGTACAAAGGATTTATATATGTACAAATACCAAGTCATAAGCTGACGTGTAAGAGTAACCAATAACAAACTAACAATTATGCCAACTGTAAAACAAACTAACAACTAAGCCAGCTGTAAAAACAAACTAACGATGAATAAAATGCAAACAGAAATACAGACAGCAATACTTCCACAACCTCCCGCATGTGTATATCCACTACATAAATCTACTCACAGGCTCCAAATAAATTTAGGAAATCAACCATGTCCACAACAGGCAATAAAAACAAATAAAAGCGGAATGTCTTGGATGTCCTAGTTGATCGCCATAAGGTCAGTGATTGACAGCCGATCATGCCTCGTTTAAGCGTCAGGGCTGGTGTTCGTTCACTCAGGCATTCTCTCACACACTAGTTGACAAGCCCCTAACCCGATCAACTACTATAAGTTCCAAACCGCACTCGAAATATTGAGTTTTAATTTGATTTCAGATTTTGCAACTTCTTGATGATCGAAAGCTGATCTCATCTCAAACCCTAGCCAATTGAACCCCCGATCTTATCATGCTACAACACCTTAAGATTCCAAATATGGGCATCACTTTAATGAAAAAAGATTCATTAATATTAACACGTTATATATTTTGATTAGTATCTGATAAATACCAATAATATATAATGATAATCACGTTTTTTACTACTAAATTGCATGTACCGAGGTCAACCAATCTCATAATAAAACTGCAGCAGTATTCTTCTGGTAAAATCTTTGTGTAAATTTTAGTCCACTTACAATGTTTTACATCTCAATCGTGTGACTAGGAAGACCATTATGTTATTTGGGATCTTCTGCAAGTATACACGCAAAAGAAAAAAAAAAAAAAAAAAAAAAGGGCATAAGCTTTTTTCTAAATCTTCACAAAAAATGAGAATATGAAAAAGAAAAATGCTCTGGCAAAAAGGGGAATGTATAGATGAAGATGAACGAAGCGACTATAATTTTTTCCAAGAGGTGATGAGGATGAGCTACAAATGAAGGTTGGGACGGGAATATAAACACTGTTTGAGATAACCCGTGCCTTTGTTCATGACCCTATCCTTCGAGGTAAGGGACAAACTTTCCTGCTTTCTCACTTTTCAATTCGCCGCAATTTATAGAATTTCTTTGACCAGAAAATCCAACGATAATCAATGTTAATTCGATGTTATTTTCTTCCAGCCGTATGAAATTTCTTGTTTTAACAATTATTCCAAAACTTAAGATCGTATAAAGATGGGAAAATTTTAGATATAGATTACTGTTTAATTTCTTTTGATTATTCTTGTCTATGTGAGAGAGAATCGTTTCATATTTTTTAAAGTATAATTTTTAGAGTGATGTTTAACTTAATCCAAAATATTGCATGCATATAGTATGCCACATATAATGTCAGGAAAGGCAAAGCTAAAAAAAAAAAAAGAAGGCTAGTTCTAAAATGGATCGAATAAGTCTTTTTAAGGATATAAAAATTGGAAAATGCTTAAGTCGAGTTGTTCATTGGGAAAAAAATTGAAAGATATGAAAACATAAGTAAAAGTGAACTTATTTACTTTTTTTTTTTATTATTATTTTTGAAGCATCAGAATTTTAAGAAGTAATATTTAGAATTAAAACTTCAACATATTCATTAAAGTGTGTTTATAAAGAGTTACTTAGATGTGTTACATTAACTTTCCACTTATCAATCTGTATAAGTAACTTTCCACTTTATAAAGGAGTATTGAATGGAAGTTAATTGTTGAATTTTTTCATTCTTCTAAAGTGTTATATTATCGTTATTTTTCAAACAATACGCAAAATATATTTAAGATAATTATTAAATGGTGCAAAATCCCTAAGGCACTTTTCATTTGCTTTCATTAATTTAAAAAAATAAATAAATAAAAATAAGCCTAGCTTTCCATGTAGGCTAAAAGCCTGCCATAATCTCAACAGGTACTAATACCCCATGTGGTGGTACCTTGTTGCTTCTAAGCACCCATGGGTGCTTGCAATTTATAAGGAGGAAGAGTGCTAAGCATCCTTTATAAATTTATCCTTGGAGACATTTGTTAAAATGATTTGCAAATGGAGGCTAATTACTTTGATCTTTCTTGGACGACGTGGAATAAATCTTATCAATTTCATCCCCACAAGCACATTTACTATAAATCAATACACCTTTGAGTTCTCCATAGAGGCACAATGGAATGTGTTAAGGGAGAGAAGAAGAAAAGTGTTGTAAATGATGATTATTTATTTCTATTTGTTAAAAGTCAATTACAATCTACTACATGTTATCCTTTTATACTACTAATAAAGCACTAATAATAACTTCTACATTACCCCCTTAACTTAGAGCTTCATGAAGTCCTAACTTGAAGCAAAATTGTTGCACTTTGTGAGCACTGAGAGATTTAGTAAGGAGGTCAGTAACTTGCATGGATGAAGGAACATAAATAGGTTGAAGAAAGCCAAAGCTAATGCGATTGTGAACAAAGTGGACGTCAATATCTATGTGCTTAATGCGACCATGCATACAAGGGTTGTTAGCAATCAATAAGGCAGATTTGTTATTACAACCTAGTAAAATAGGAAAATCAACATGAATATATAAATCGTGCAAAATAAAAGAAACCGAAAGTAACTCCTTCATTGTAGTGGCTAAACTATGATATTCTGCTTCAGTAGTAAAACTGGAAACAATATATTATTTCTTAGTCTTCCATGAGACTAAGGCATTTCTCAACATCATACAATAACTAGAAACCAACCTCTTATCAAGGCTATAAGATCCCCAGTCCGAATCAGAAAAACCATGCAGTTGCAAATTGTTATCAGAGGAATAAAACTGCCCTAAAGCAATAGTGCCTTTAAGGTGCCGTAGGAGATGAAAAAGAGCATTAAGGTGAGGTTGACGAGGTGACAAAAGGAACTGACTTAACTTGTATGCAGCAAAGCAAATATCTAGTCTTGTAAGAGTAATGTATAACAACTAGCCAATAAGCCTTTAATAGTAAGATAGATTAGATTGTAAAGAGCTTAATTGTTTATCAAGATGTAACCTAGTAAGCAAGGGAAAAGGAGCTGCTTTTGCTATAGTCAGGCCAGCATCGCTCAAAACATTAGGAATGAATTTTCTTTGATTTACAGGAATACCATGATGTGTGTGACATAATTCAATGCTAAGGAAAAACCGAGCGAAACCCAAATCTTTGATAGTAAATTCTTCATCCAACCTTCTTTTGACAAAAGAAATCATTTGCTCATTTGAGTTAGTAAGCAACATATCATCAACATAAAGAAGAACATAGACACAACCACCATCATTATAGTAAGTAAAAAGCGAATAATCATGCTTAGATTGAGAAAAACCAAGAGAAATAAGGAACTTGGATATTTCCAAATTCTACTACTGAGATGCTTGCTTGAGCCCATAAAAAGGACATTTCAAACAACACACTTGATTTGGCAAAGCTTTAGTATACCTTTCAGGAGGAGTCACGTGTATATCTTCATTAAGATGGCCATGCAATGATGCATTATTAATATCTATTTGATGTAAAGGCTAAGAAAAAATAGTTGCTATAGCTAATAAGATTCAAACAGTTCTAAGTTTAGCAACAAGGGAAAACGTATCATGATAATCAACTCCCTTAACTTGAGTAAAGCCTTTAGCCACTAACCTGACTTTATGTCGCTCAATAAAACCATCAGGCCTATACTTAGTCTTATAGACCCATTTAGAACCTATTGCCTTCTTCCCTTAGGGTAAGCTAGTTAACTATTAAGTATCTTTACGCTCAAGGGCATTTAATTCATTTTGCATTACTTCTTGCCATTTTTTATATTGAGATACTTCTACGTGATTATAGGGTTCTTAAGTCATTAATACATTAGCAAGGGAGGCTACAAAATCAGAAGGATAAGCAAGAAAAGTAAACAAATCAAATAAAGGATATGAAGGAGAAGTATGAATAGAATGTTTAGTGTGTGTGGAAAGAGCAGTAGCAGTAGCTAGGTTATGTTGTGCTTGAAAAATGAAATCTTTAAGCCACTGAAGTAACTGTCTTACATGCCCTGATTTGCGTAAAAGGTCACAAGCACCAATAGTAGACAAACTATTTGCATCAAAAGCTTCATTTCCAAAATCTAATTTAATAAATGCATCAGAACCACTATCATCATTACCTAAAGCATCAAAATTAACCACTGACTCATTAAATGGTGAGGGAGTTGGATTGATAGAAGTAGCAAGGGACAATTTGTCTATAGGAACTGATGTAATAGGATGAAAGGTAGGAGTGTCCATCAAAACATGATTGGTAGGAAATGGTGGAGCAGGAATGGCATTATTTGGTAAAGTAATAAAGAGTTTAAAAGGGAAATGTGTCTCAAAGAAAACTACATCACAAGAAACAAGAATACGTTTATGAGAAATATCATAAACTCTATAACCCTTTTATCCATGTGCATAGCCTAGAAAAACGCATTTAAATCCTCTTGATTCAAACTTATCTCTTAGACAAGGTTACTTAGCCACAAATCATAAACAACTCATCACTCGCAAACTCTCATAGCTTAGTACACAACCAAATAGCAACGCATGTGGGGACTTCTAATTTAAACTAGCTACAAGTACCTTGTTTATCAAATAAGTAGCTGTAAGCAAACATTCACTCAAAAACTCCTTAGGTAACTAAGTATGAAGACAAAGTGCTTTAGAAGTGTCCATAAGATGCCTATGTTTTTGTTCAACTTTGCCATTTTGCTGAGGCATATATATTGTAGTCCTTTGATGCACTATTCTTAGACCTTGAAACAAGGATTAGCATACGGTGGACAAAAACTCTAACTCATTATTTGTTCTCACAAACTTTGAAACAATAGAAAAATGGTTGGACACATAGGAAAAATAGGTTTACAAAATTAACCAAGTTTGTTCTTTATGGTGGATTAGAAAAGCCTAAGTTGATTTAGTGAAATCATCCATAATTATTAAGAAATATCTTGCACCTGTTATAGAAATAACATTATATGGACCCTATATATCAATATGTAACGGCTCAAAAGGAAACTGAGTAACATATTGACTTCTATTGAAAGGTCACCTATAGAACTTTTCTTCTTGATACACATCACAAACAAAAGAATCAAAGTCATAGTTCTTACATACATCCAAATGTCTATGTTTTGAGATTGAGCTTTGCCTAACTTAACATGCATTAACTGTAACCTACTGTCTTCTTTAGGAACTGAATTACAAGAAACAATAGGTTTATTTTATGTAACAGAATCCACTACTACACCCTAGTCCTCTTTGTTTAGCACATATAATCTACACATAACCTTAGCTACTACAACAATTTCATTGTGTTTTAGGTCTTGAAATGTTCATTGATAAGCACTAAAAACAACAACTAATTATTGATCCAACACTAAACTATGCACTAAGAGTAAGTTGCATATGAAACTAGGAACAAAGTAAACATTGTGCAAGGTAAGAGGTGAAGTGATAACAATAGAACCAAACTTGGTTACAGGAATGACTTGTTCATCAGGCAAGTTAACTTTGATAGGATATATGAGATTAGTAACATTGTTCAATAAGGAAAGAAAGGGGGTTATATGATTTGTAGACGCTGTGTCAATAACCTAAGAACTCAACATTTAGTTTGCCTTTAGCCTTCATGAGCTACAACATTTGTTCACAAACATCTTACAACTTTTGACAACTAAAATCATTAAAAACCACATTAGCCTAAAACATACCATCAATAAATTGGTCCAAAGATGTGCTTAGCCACTACTGTCGAGTTGTAAATGCATTATTCACCATAGACTTCCCTTTACCTAACTTCTTCCCTTTAAACCACTCAAGGTATCCAATAATCTGAAAACAATTCTCAATGTTGTGTCTTTCTTTCCTATAATGTTTACAAACAACCTTATTCTTATTCTTCTTCTTATCCTGCACTGAGCCTCTACCCCTTATATTGAATGCTGCCATCTCAACATCAACAATAAAACTTGAAGTAATTTGCTTTTGTTTTTCAATTTGCTAGATTAAATAAAATGCCTTATTTATTGAAGGCATCGGATCCATGGACAGTATTTGACTACAAACACCATCATACATCTCATTTAAACCTATTAAGAATTGCATAAGTTTGCTTTCTGATTCAAACTCAACCATTTTCTCCTTGAAATCATAAGTACACAGATTTAATCTCCCATAAGTACATTCAGGATACGCATGCAATTAGCTAAGTTCATCCTAACACTTCTTAAGCCTATTGTAATAACTCGCAATACTGTTATTACTCTGTCTTAAATTGTTAGTTTCATGTTGTAATTGAAAAACTAGCAGACCATTTGAAACCCTGTACTATTCAATTATTTCTTACCATAGTTGCTTTGTTGATTGAGTATATAAGAAACTTTAAGCTATATCTATTTGCATAGAATTTATGATCTAACACTAATTACACCTTAACCATCACACTAATTACACCTTAACCATCTCACTAAGTTCGATAAATGATCTGGTGGTTCATTAATTGTTCCATCTATAAAACCAATGTTCAATTTCGCACCTAGAGCCATTCTTACTACTCTATTCCAACCTAGATAATTGTTTCCATTGAAAACTATATTTATAATCGTCATATTAGGGTTATCCAAACCCGAGAGATACAAGGGATTAGTAATTGAAGGATCATTTATGGATCCAGTAAAAGAAGATGTTGCAGTACTCATAATGAAAAGAAAATTTAGATTAGTACCTTAAACAATTTCTCTGATAATCAGTATATCTTTGAGTTCTCTATAGAGGTGCTATGGAATGTTTTAAGGGAGAGAAGAAGAAAAGTACTGTAAATGATTATTGTTTATCTTTGTTTGTTAAAAGTTAGTTACAATATGTTACATGTTATCCTTTTATACTACTAATACATATACAAGAATTGATGAGCTGTACAATACATGGATTGCTGACCTATACAAAGCTAAGTCGTAGAAGAAAATAGATAAGCACGAACAATAACTTCTACATTTACCTTAGGAGTTGGTTGATTTCTATGTTATTCTTCTTTTTGGTGTGGAGTGAAATTGAATTCAAATTAACAAATAAAACATAATAGATTAAGCAAAAAAAAATTTTTCCGTATGTTTGATACAAAATCAAAAGAATAAAATAGAAAACATTTTCCTAGCTAGAAGTTCCTGAAATCGAGTAAAATTACTCATCCTTATGAAACAACATAACTTAGATAACAAAGTTAACGATATTAATTGACAAATGAAATAGTTCATCCTTAAGAAACAACATAACTTAGATAGCAAAATTAAGGAAATTAATTGAGAAATGATATGACCAAAAATAATTATTCTTTGTGTACAATCATGGATGCAAACACAATTTAAAAATAAATATCTCGAATGGGTGCTATATATATATATTAACTGGAAAAATTGCAAATTATACCTTTTTATTTACTCTATGCGTAAATTATTTCTTTTTTTGCAAGAATGTAATGACATCCCTTGTTTCTAAGAATACGCTAATGTTGCTTTGAGAGCAACGATTAGCTAAAAGAGCAGCAACTATCTAAAAGGAAATAAGGAACTAAGATTCCATCTCTCTAACCAATGTTTCTCTCTATGTTTTTACCAACTGCGTACTAACATTTATGAACAAAGTGATGCATATCCTCCAATTTGTATAATAACTACTCCCTTTCTTAAGTCCTTGTCGAATAGGTGTCAATTTAATGCTTTCCATGCTTTTTATACTAGGAATGGTAATTCCATTCGAGAAAAAATTAGACCTAGTTATTTTCTAAAACCTTTCTCCCAATCCTTGGCAAACCATAGCTTGTAATCCCCATATGCCCCTACCACTACTCATTGCGAGGGTTTATAGATGATCTTAAGGGTTGAGTCATGTGAACTTATATTTAAACATTGGGTTTGATTGAGTCAACAAACTTAAGACTTAAAGTACCCGTTTCTATCTTATCCGAGAGTCATGACTCAATATACCCTTCTACTTACATCATTTTATTTTGATTCTTTTATTTTTTTCCTTTCTTAAAACCTTTCTTCATTTAGTCTCAGTCCAACTCTTAAAAATTTTGATTCAAGAAAATAAGTTTTGAACTTTTCCGAATTTGCATTTGAACATTACTGTGTCATAGCATGTTAACATAGAACATTCATTAACATTCGTGACGCGAGGCGGCAACATTCTTTAATATCCATGGCAATATTTTACTATCTCAACAATTGCTTTTAAGGAATTATATATATTTCCGGCTGAAATTATGAGAAATCGATCCACTTATCTTTAAACCAAGATGTGTTTTAAGTCTTAATTACATTATTTTTTTTTTTTCTACATTTGCCCATAGTTTGGAATTTAGTCGGATTTTATAATTGAATTGAATATAGGCAGATGTGAATCTGTACTAGATTGTCCACAGCCTCTAGCTCTATGAGGACACCTTTTCCTCTCAAACCGTGCTCATCATCTCCAACTGTCTCATAGTCTCAAAACTGTACCTTTCTCTTCCATCCAACTTTGAACTGCTGCAAATTTTATTCTCTCCGTCTATTTTTTCGTTTTTATTGTGATATTATCGGGCACTGTGTCACTTAGCATTTGTTATTTGTTATTTTTTTTTTTGTTTTTGGGGTAAGGTTATTTTTTTTATTTTTATTTTTTGGGGTAAAGTTATTTGTTATTTGTTAAAGGTCTAAAAAGAATTTATAATTTTCAGCATTTATTATACACTTTATATCAACTAAAAGAGTCATATTGAAAAGTATACACACATAATTTGACAATTCATATGAAATAAATAGCCTATACATATGTATTGCAAGAACTAGATGTGACTCAATGGGAAATATTTATGTAAATTCCAATCCATTTCCATGGAAAATTTCCTAGATTTGGACTCTCTAAAGTTATTTTTCTAAATTTTGCCTAAAGTTATTGTCCTAAGAAGTAACCGTGTGTAGTCAATAGTTAAGACTACACTAAAAAAAAACAATGATGTCATAATAATATCATAAGATATTCCAATAATCTAAATAATCTCTATCAGTGATTTATATCATTAGTTAATGTAACTTCGGGATAATGCATATTAAAGTATTTGAACTTTTGATTTTGAGTACTCAAGTATTCAAAACTTGAATTTTAGTGCTCGAGAATTGAAAATTTATTTACTTGAATAACTGAACTATTGATCTTAAGTAATTTAGTGCTCATTACGTATATAACATCTCTTAAATGCAGACACTCCAATAAATAAATTTCATTGTTAGAGAACTAAAATTCAAAATTTGAATGTTTAGGCATTAAATTGCTAAAAACAAAAAGCTCAAGTACTCTTATATACATTATCACATATAATTTTAGAGGATCCGTTTCCTAATTTCTTTGACTCAAAAAGAATAACCTAATGATAATGTAAGTTGCACAAATGTTAAACTTTCCTTCAAGAAGTATTGTCATTTGATATCCATCACTATCCATTTGCTAATAAAACTACAAGTAGCTCTATTAACCTTCACTTTTGAATTAAACTTATAACATTGTTATCAATGGGTTTCTTAGAGAGTTGTTTAGGGTGTCATCTTAGTATCTTAATCAACTCTCCCTCTTAAGAACCTCTTGACTTTATTAGTGAATTACTTTGAAAGAGTTATTTAGCATTTTTTTAAAAATATTTTTATTATTTTTTGAAACTTTTGTGTATGCCATATTAAACTTTTACAAATAAAATAAAACCAAAAAAGAAAACTTAACAACTAACTTTTTAAGTTGTTTTGTGTAGCAAATCATAAATGTTAATTAACTCAAGTTGCTTGAAACTTATCAAGGGAAGAGAGTTGCTTAACATAGCACCCTTGATAAAGATGCTATTATAAGAAATGCATGTGTACTGGCAATAAAATCAAAGTATTTTATTAACTAGCAAGAGGCATCCAAACATCCTCTCTTAGTCAGCATACTTCAACCTTTATCGTTGCTTGCAACCTAGAAGACCACCTACAACTCTCATAAAGCTTCAAATTTCATTATCAAATATTATGTTAGTATAGGGAAAAAAGAGTGCCATCGCTTTTTTTTATTGGTAAAATTTCAATATCTTATTTTCACAAAAAGGATTGATGCTTATTGCCTTTAAACTTCATAGTTCCCCTTTAGCAAACATTTTACAAACTTGTAATGCTCTTTGTAAAATAAAAGGTTGGAATAAATTTACGATTTTTCGGGAATATAAAAGAAAAGTAACGATTACCTTTATTTATTTGGTAAGACATAAAAGTGACTCAAACAATAAATTAGGAATAGAGTTAAAGTTACTTTTGACTATATACCCTTAGATACCCAGTCATAACTAGCCATAGCCCTAATAACCCTAAACAAGCTAGTACCATGCCCAACTATGGGGTGCATCCTATAAACTTGTGTACTAGACCCAACCAGACCCAAGTTGCGTTCAAGCCATGCAAATGAACCTTGATCATGCATGTAATTAATGGGTTTTCTACATGTTTTGCTTCGTTCATTTAAAAATGATTCAATGTGGGTTAGCTTAGGGTAGTTTTTATGAATATGGTGGAATAATGCAGGTTGCTTTTGTGATTCGGTGTTGGCAAGTTCACTATGAACAATGGTTTGTACTTTATAATCATGATATTAAGATTACTATGATGATTTTTCACAACTGCAAAATTTTAATGTTAACCAATATCGAAGCAAGTCCATAAAAAAATTTCCCATGAAACCATATACCGCTAATATGGGTTTCCATATAATTATGCTGTTTTATTGGGTACTCTAAAAGATTTAAGGTTTATAAGTGTTATGGTCCTACAACTATGGCAATCTTTGAGATGGTAAACGTTTAATGCTCTAAGGATGTTGAATTTACGGTAGGACATAAAATTAAGGATTTTATCTTTGACAAGGGATATGTTGATATTTCTCTAATGTTTGTTGACATTGTTTAAGATTAGACCGCTATACCTGACGTTATTGAACAAGCGATTCCGAAACAAGACAACGACACAAACCTCCGATTCAAATTCAAAAAGAAATTTTAGAACAACAAACTCCATAACCTTAAGAAATAGTGCCATCAAAGAGATTTAGTAGAGAAATGAGAAATACAATTCTAAATTATTAAATTATATTTCTTTTAAAACATAAGGATAGCATAGGAACGATGGAACATGATCTAATTAACTTTCATCAAGCCATGAAAGTTATGATTCTCAAAAGTAGATAGATACCATAAATGATTCATGGAACCTTGTTTCTTTGTATGAAGGTGCGAAATTTATTGGTTGCAAATAGATATATAAAACCAAGAGGGATGTGAAAGGTAATATAGAAAGGAATAAGGTATGTCTTGTTGATAAGAGCTTCACACAAAAGGAAGGCATTGATTATAAAGAGAATTTCTCTTCGATTTCATTGAAAGGCTCTTTAAGGAATATAATAGTACTAGTAGCTTATTTTAAACTTGAGTTACAATAGATGGATGTAAAGACTAGATTTCTTGATTAAGTTCAATTGCAGTTCTTAAAGTTAACGACATTACCTGACCTAATTTCGTTCACTATCATCTATTTATTGGCTCTTTTAACCAATAATAAGTCCTCATCTATTCCAAGCATTTAATTCAATCACCATATACTTCATAAGTTGTCAACGTAGCGTAGTAGGCAGCAAAAGTCACATTTACGAACTTTTGCATTTCAATCTTCTTCAAGCTCTCCATACCCATCTTCTCTGAACTCTAATGTTCTAAAATGATTAAATTGACGCTAAAAGAAATATATCAAATTCCCAGTTTAGCACAATTCCAAATTCAAAGCACATAAAGATTAAAATGAAATATATATATATATATATTAAAAATCAAAGCACGTAAAGAATAGGTATAATACTCATACTGTCAGATTCGATCAAATATTAAAAATTAAAATGTACTCATGGACTCAAATGTAAGAGATTCGAATTTGAAGAACTTATAGGTCTTTAGATGTCTGAAAGAATATATAATGCTGTTGGTTTAATGATGAATGCCATTGCAGGCTTTAGACGTACTTTTCCATCTCTTGATATGCTGTAGCAATTGCCCTAGCTATGGCCCCTACCAATCCTCGCTTTAAATGTTTGGGCTCTTCTATAGCGACTACATGAACAAAGCAAATGCTATAATCTATTATTCAAATACCAAAGCTAACTAGTGACGCTAATCAAAAGTCAAACAAGTCAAATTTTCGAATTTTGATTTCGAGTTAAAATTAATGAAGTAATGGAATCTTTTGGATAAGTTTAGGATTCGTGCCTTGATGGATGTAATTGCACCTTAAAGGACATTTGAAAATTTTTTGCATTTACAATGAAAAATACAATACCAATAGTTAATGTAGGTGTGGTTTGGATCATTCGGTATGGTTCACCTTACTACCAAACTAAATCTAAAATTAATGGTTTTCTTTTTTCTAAATGAAATCTAATTGTATAATTCATTGTATAAGTTTTTTTGAATCTACAAATAAATAATTTAGTACGGTTTGGTTCATAATTCAGATCTTTTTTTTTCAATAAAATATTATAAATTTGACCATTATATTTGCCTATTTGGAAAAGCATGTTGAGGTTGATTATTCAAAAAGAAAGCAAGAATATGTTTCCTTACTTTTATGGTTGCCATAAAAAAACGTTGCTTCTCACAATAAAGCAATATTAGCTATTAATGAACAAGAAATATAAAACATCTTGTAGACCAAATCCAAAAGAAGAAAGCAACAATACCTTTAACTTGACATAAGGTATGTGAAACAATTCTCAAAGATAGAAAATCTATTTTTATTTAAAGTTTTTGGCTATCTTGCAAATTTAAAAAAAAAACAGTAAATACTATCCTTTTCAAAGTTTGTGTAGAGGATTACAAATTCTTAAATAAACAAACAACATTTGATCTGGAACCATTTCATGGCATCCTATTTTGTGACCATATACTAAACACCAACACGAGATCAATATGCTCCTGAATACTGAATCCAAAACATCTTATATCACCAAAGTTTCGTCTCAGCATGTGGGGAAGCTGTATAAGCACAACCTGTAAATTTTTTATATTATTTGCTGTAGGCAAATAATGAATTTTTATAAATTATAGTTACATTAATCTCAAGAACTATTTAAGCACAACCTGTATACTTAATATATTTGCTCTTTGCAATTCATGGAAGTGCCAATAACTAAATAGATAAAATTCCAAAACTCAAACCAGTACTCTAAGTCTCTAACTGTTCAATAAACTAACACATCAATAAAAACCCCATCAAATTAATATATCTAGTTAATGCTTATTTGAACCTTGTATATATAGTATAGGTAGGCTATGGCTTACAAATTAATAGAATGTATCTAGTCCAAAATAGAAACCCTAAATTTGTTAGTCAATTAAATCATGTAGAGGTTTCTTATCATGTATAGCATTCAATTATATTTATCCTTAGATAATTTTGCCAAATGTTTTTCTTACTAACATAACAACTATTGGTTCCAATTAAATGATGAAATTTCAATTTCATCCCTCTACTTTCATTTTGTTCCGATATTGTACCTTTGGACCTAAACAAGGCCACAAAACAAACCACCCGCTACAACATCTTCTCATGAAGGAATCCTTACTTTTTATCTATGTTCAATAGTAAATGGTAAGCCAACTTTAATCCACTAAGCTAATTAAATTTTTTCTTTACATCATATAAGACATGGATATATTCCATATGTTGTCTTTGTGGTTAAAATTATCATGGCAACAATTTACCAACAAATCTTGCATACCTGTTTTAAGTTGGACTTTAAAAATAAGCATGTGAATATACATTAACCATATCTAAGTAACAAAAATAAGTTCAAACATTTCATTAAGCACCTGCAACATGTCTCTTATCTTGTAGCATGAAATTGCATTCAAATAACCAAATTCCACATAAACAAGACTCATAAAAAACCCCATCCTTCAAAATATGCCCAAGAAATTGCAATACCCTGAGATCCTAAATCGGCATTGACTTTCAACATAACCCTACTAATTGGAATTATGCTAAGGCTTCTAAATTCACCAAGCTTTATTCATAACATAACCATTTCACAAATACATAAAAGAATCCATAAAAGAGTGGGTAACGACATCCACTTAAATCCTCATAGACCAAAGATTTAAACTAGCGTAATAGTTCATTAATTTTACAGACTCATAACCACAAGTGTCATAAGGTAGAACAAAGAGTAGCTAACCTCCTCAAAACAACATAAAGCCATAAAACATAGTAAAAATGAGTCTATCTCCTCAATAACACATCTCTCCGAAAAATGACATAACATCACCACAACATGGATTACCAACAACTCTAGTCATCATAAAACTATAAATATCTGATTCCCTCTTCTTCTTGTAAGTCATTCACAAATGGCTCCTCATAAATAAGGTATTCATTCATCCCTGTGCATGAAAAAAAATAACGATTAAGTCGAAGTCTAGTGCGAATGCACAAATATACATAGATACCAAGTGAAAACACACACATACATATAATGCAAACTATATCAAGAATAAACAAATAATAAATTAGGTATCTTTAATTTAGGCCCACAAACATCAAAGGAGTACTCATGACTCTATTATGATCTTTTCCACATACACAGGCAGATTTAAGCATACGTGTTCCTTTAAATCTTTTACACTAGAGTCAAGAGTCTAAAGACCATAAACATGGAATTCTAGTCGCGTCATCTCATATGAAAGTCCACTAAAGAATCTCCGCATATGACCAGTAGTTGCTCCTTTAGAGGTCTGCCACTACAGACCTCTAGAGCAAGCAAGTTATGCACAACTAGCAGTCAAGATCAATTAAGCCAAATATAAGTTAGTCTAATTATATACTAAGTCTTAACAAGTACAAACAATCATCTAAGCAACATGTACTTGCATCCTTAACAAGCAAACAATTTAGCAAAGGAATACTAGTATACAAGAGTCCAAAACCTAACCCAAAGATAAAGTAATTAGCTTAGTTTCTTATCGCCTAATCAAAACTCAAAACAAGATCCTCCTTTGGTCAAATTACAACTCCTAGGCTAAGTAATGAAATCACTTAAAGTCACTTCATAAACTTCAACCTTCGAGTTAAAGATCGAATCCTATGGATGTAGAAAGATTAGACAAGGAGTCAGTTGAGCCAGATTTGCTTGAAAACTAACTTGGAAGGCAAAAGAGTTGAAGTAAGACATGGTGTTTGGATTCTATAAAGAATAGCATCTAGATGCTAAGCTTTTGCCACTTATAGTGGCTTAACATCCGGCCATTATCTAGCAATGCATCTAGATGCCTTACTTTTGTTTTGCAATTTCACATAACATAACCCTTTTGAGCCCAAAATCAATTCAACCATTTTCTTGTCTAAACTTGCACCTCTTCTAATTCTGACTTAAGGGACAATAAACTAATGATTCCATATACTAAAATCTTAGCTAAACCTCCAATTTCAATTCCAAATATAGCTTCTCAACTTAAAAATTAAGATTAGGAATTGTAGTTTAATGCACTTGCTTGCAAAATATGAAGCACTTAGTGAAGTCATATTGGAGAGGCCCCAAATCTTCAATAGCTACAAATAAGTTCCAACTTAAGATTTAAAACTTATCCTATTCTAAGCATAGCTCTACTTAAATCTATTTTTCCAACCAAGAATCAAACTCAACCTAAGAAATCCTTTAAGATATTTATCTTCAATACTTAAAATGGTTGCTAGACAAAAGAATGATGAATCTCCTCCTGAATACACCTAAAAGTAAGCTAGAAACAACAAGAAATTAGGAGATTTAGTGTCTTATGAACCTTAATATGAATTTCTTGAGCTAAATCTTTAAGAGCCTTTCCTTAAACACCTTGAATTTTCCTCTTAAGGTAAGGTTTAGGAAGGAGGCTTAGTTTTCTGCTATAAAAGAAGAGATTTAAACTATAAGTGGCAAAAACTAGGGTTTAGTAAGGAGGCAGATTAGGGGTAAGGTTTTAGAAACTTTTAGAATGTCTAAAGTGCCCTTGTTTTTGGAAAACATTCTCTTAACGTATTATAGAAACTCTCCATGTAGATAAAGCAATCACAAACTTGCACAAACCTTCAATAACATATTTAAGACATTCATAACTCCTTTAAAAAAATATTATGAAATATACATGCATGTCATTTGATTGTATAAGTGAACTACACATGTGAATTAAAGCTAAAGTTCTTATAATTTTTTACATAAATATAACTAAAAAACAAAAAATTGATGTGACTTTATGAGAAAATTGAAGAATGAACTAGCTTGTTTGGCTAAAAAAAAAAAAAGAACAAAAGAAGAGCAAACCTACTCGAGAGACTTAGAGAAGAGAGATGATTAAGAGTCATTAAGTGTTACCTACTTATTTGTTGCTTTTTGAGGAGTGAATGATTAAGTGAGAGAAGAGACGCTACTGTTACTTTGTGAGAGCCAAAAGGAGGAGGAAGAATGGATGAAAATGATGGCATCAACATCATACATGCATCTGGGACAAGGGGGAATTAGGGTTACACTTGTGCACATGACTAGCTAATTAACTCTTTAGACCCTTTTTTTTTTTAAGAAATCAGTACGATTAGGTTCACTACACCGAACCGAATTGTAGATTGAACAACCAATACCAAAATGCACCAAAAATCTAATTGCGTTAAATTTTTTTTTTTTTTGAATTTTTAGTTCCATTTAGTTCACAATTTAGTTTATGGCTATTGTGCCCAACTTTGCCAACAGTATTGATATTCTAAGCTCACAATTCCAAAATCACAAAAAAGTTTTGATTGTTTGTATCTATTTAAGCTTGATAGTGAGGATATTTTATTTATTTTATGTTAAATTCCTTTCTTTAGCTTTGGAACTTAAAGAAGATGGAAATGAGGAGTTTGAAGAAAATAGAAATGCAACAGTTTATAATTGTTATAGCTCCATGTAGAAGTCTTAGGTGATATATGGTGATTAAATTAAAGATTCAGAAACTTAGCTACTCATAATTTATCGAAAAAGCTAACTAGATAGATGACAACATAATGGAGTTAGGTTAGGTAGTGTCACTGACCAAAAAAATTTTAATTAGGTAATGAAAATTTTCAAAGTTCAAGCATTGAATCAAAAAATCGATTAAAATTCAAGTATTTCATATTTTTCATGTTAATAACATTTTTTTTTTCATGGTACAATAAGAAAATCCATAATAATTCTTAATCAAAATGATGATTATGTTTTGAGTAAATGAGAGGATTAGGGATTAGGAGGATGAATTAGAGAAACAAAGCTTGGTTTTAGGGGTTATACATATTTATACAGCTCTCATCATTGTAACTTTGATGGTAGACTAATTTTTAATAAAGGTGTGGAACTTATGTTGGTAAAGTGGAAATAAAACATAGGATAATAAAATAAAAAAGCATGAAGAATTCATGCCTTGTATTTTTGTTTGATATCTTTATTTTTATCTTTACATACATATCATGGGTACGACTTAGCAAAATTTTATGTTTATATGTTATAATTCAAAATTAGGAGTGTTGTTGGTATTTTAGGGTACTATGCATGGAATAATAGGGAATCAAATGGGATTTTAGGTCTCATACATCGAGCGAAGCATTGGTAAACAAATGAGCTAAGCAAGACCAAATTGATTGGAGAATTGAGGAGATTTGCTTAGAAAAAGTGATAGTAGATATGGTTATCAAAATTGTGATTATATTGTTCATTTGAATCATATAGAATTGTATAAAATTGGTAAGATCGTAAACTTATAGAGTCACATATGAAAATTAATAATTTTACTAAAAGTTTATATATATTCAATTTTACATTCATTTTAATTAAGAAAAATATTATAAAATTATAAGCTCATATAATCATATTTTTTACTCGCAATTTTGATAACTATGATAGTAGAGTGATACAAAGTCAAGAAGTCCAATTGACTTTATACATATTATGATTTTAATTATTTACTTTATTAAAGAATTGATTATAATTGCTTGTTTACCTAATAAAAGGATTTTATATGTATTAGCAGGATAACTAGACTACTTTTTTTATATTGAAAAACAACTCTTTACTAAGGTAATTTATCTAATTCAAATCTTGTTCTTGTCACTCGATTATAATTAATTACATGAATCATTATTAGAATACTGTAGGTAATATCGGTTTCTTTTAATCCTTTTGTTATTCTCTATGGTTATGAATTACATTTGTCGTAGGAATCAAATTCTAGTTAGTTAATCCTAATGAAAGAGTCTTACATATATTAGTAAGATGAACTATATTTTATATCTAATAACAACTCTTTGTTGAAGTGATTTATCTCATTTAAATTTTGTTATTGTCATTTAATTATAATTGATTAAAATTAATTAGTTTAGTAATGTAGGCAACACTAGTTCTTTTATCTTCTCATTGTTTTCAATGATTATGAGTTACAACTATTTTAGGATTCAATTCTTAGGTTATTTACTTACTAATGAGTGATATCTAGTTGATAGGCATTTATACCCCTTTATTTTACCATAATAAACCGAAAACACATACAAATTTTGATGATCCATATAGAGATGAATTTTATTTTACCTAATCAACCCTTACTCATGCCTTAAATCAAATTTAAGGATATAAGGCACATTATATTTAGTATCAAAGATATGGTTGCAACATGTTAACCATTAAACTTTTGGTAAATTTTTAGCTTAATGGAGGCTACAATTTGTAGCATAAATTATGGTTGTGTAGATGCAATGTGGTAAAGGTGTGTATTTATGGTTAGAATTATGGGTGTGAAGTTTACATATTGTTCTTTTAATTGATTGTTGATGCTCTTTTTGTGTTGCTATGTAGTGCTATTGTTGATATTGGGAATAAGCAAGAAGTTGAGAGAAAGTATTAATGAAGATAGTGGTAAGGGCATAAATGAGATTTAGTTAGGCATAATGGAAATGGAAGTAGGCGTGACACATTATAACAATAAGTGCATTATATTATTATATATATGTATTTCCTTAGTGCATGAGAGCATGCTAAGTGAGAGATGTTAAACAATTTTAAAGTGGTAGCATATGTGGAAAATCAAAGGATAGTGGATGATGGTGAAGGCAAAAATAATAATTTTGAGTTTGATTTGGTTAATGATAGAAATTGTTACAATTGCATAATTGATACCATCAAATTGTAAGTACCACCATTTGGAATCTAGCTCTTTAAATGAGTTTTATAGATTAGGTTTATAATGTGGCAAAATATTTTTACTATTGTGATTATGATGGACATGTTAAGTGCATTGTGATACTTTAGTTTACAAGGTACTCAAGTCTTTGGTGGGATAATTTAAGATAATAAGGAAGATGTGATAAGGAAGGGAAAGTGACTACCTTAAATGTTATGAAAAGACTAATGAAGAGAAGATTTATTTCGGGTTACTACCAACAAGAAATTTTCTTAAAACTAGAAATGCTTAATAGGATAACATATAATTAGAGGATTACACAAAGGGGTTTGAAAAGTTAATACTTATATGTAAGGTGAATGAACCTAAGAGTAGACGATAAACAAGTTCATCATTGGATTGAAATATGAAATCTCCAATATTATAGAATTGTAGTCATTTGAGATTTTAGGTGGTGTGACTAAGCTAGCTATAAAGGTTGAGAGGTAGAAGTAGAGTTCCAAAGTAAATGTTGAGTACTTTGCCTAAACCATAGGGCTAGAATGTACCTAAAGAGAGGACATACAAACATGATAACATGGTTAGGAATTATGAGCATAATAGGAAGGGTATGAGATACTAAGTGATAGGAATCAACTCCTTAGGCTAGTTACGCACAGTTGAGCTAAAAGACTACAAGAACTCACACGAAGAATACTAGCTTGAGACGCCATTCAAAATTAGGATTCCTATCCTGACTTCCACCTTTCATATTTTTATTGACCTGAATATTGAGCTCTAATACGGACTAATACAGTTCCTAAGCTACTGCTAAGCAAAAGTGCTGACCTACCAAGCAACCCCAATCCATTGTCGAGATCATACTATGATTCAGTTAGCTTTCAAGCCAACTAGTGTCAGACCTCTACCTAAGCCAAGTTGTGAGATACCCGACTTGAAGAGGATCTGAACATCCTTTAGTGACCGAGCCCTAACTTAAACTAGATCAAATACTCTTTAGTAAGACCAACTATTTTCCAGATTGATAGCCATCATGTAACACGTGTCTTTTAGCATAACATTCTAAAAAGATTCCTTACTTTTCTATACAGGATATTCTTTGTTGTTTCTACCTTTCTTTAGTAGGTTTCATGTATTTTATTTGTGAATTACCTTTTTGTCTTTTGCATGTATGCCCTATAACCCTAGTAGAGTTAGTTTATAAACCTCATTTACTTGTACTCAAACAACATATTACATTGCATTATTGAATATTACAGACTTCCTTTCCTAAGCAACTTTAATGTTCTCATTCTATCTCTTAACTCTTATTTATTCTTTTTAGTAAGGAGTAGTGTTGAGTAACCTTATAGTTTAGACTAGTAAGTTACATTCGGTGAATTGTAGGTCGAATAGGATCAATTGGCGTATCATATCTAATTGGTAGCTACCCAGAATTTTTAACCCCTTAGTTTTTCTTTTAGTCCTCGTTCTTTGTGGTGCTTTCTTCGTATGTATAACTCTAGAGACACATCAACTTTGCTGGTATCATAACATCATTTTAAGAAGGAGTGTACAAAATTGCAATGAAGTTTTATTCGTGTTTGTAATTAGTAGTTGTTATGTTCCTTCTATAGTTACTACAGTGTGTTCTTATGAAGCAAGTTTAAAGTTATGAGCTACGAAGTAGAAGTTTGTGGATTAGTAAGTGTAGTTTTTATTACTACTCCGTTATACTTTGTTTTTCGCTACAAAAATAGAGCAAGTTCATTTCTATTGTAGTCAAGTGAGTATTGGGTGTTGAAATTGTTAAAGTGTGTTAGTAGGGTTTTAGGTATAAGCAGAAGTGTTTGTTAGGTACTATGTTGTCGACTTGTTGTAGAAAATATTACACAATGTCTGATTTAAGTGTTCAAGGAGTTATTAGAGACTTAAGTAATGGTGCTCATACTGGTTGAGGTCAAAATGATATTAATACCTTGGGTTAGTTAATGACAAGCCTAACAAACTTACCAATCTTGTTTAAGGTTTGGTTATTACGATGCAAGCCAATAAGCAAGAATCACAAGGTATACTTCGTTGTAACCTACTTCAGAATATTCTTAAGTGACGTTATGGCCAAGGTGGCTAAGCTAATCACCCAATTCGACCCCATTGAGTTGGAAGAGTTACAGATCGAGCTACTAGATGACGATTAGAGTTGGCGGAGATTGAGGATGTAGATTTAGAAGATGATGGAGAGGAAAAAGAAGAGGTTGATTATAACTAGGCATGAGAGAGAAGAAGCCAAGCTCCTCGAGGACTTGACAATGTCAAGGTCAAAATCCTACCTTTCAGTAGAAGTGGAGATGCAGATAAATATTTAGAATGGGAAGAGAAAGTTGAGAAAGTACTTAATTGTTATGAGATTCACAATGTTGTAAAAGTACAAAGGTTTTATATACTAGAAAAGGCCATTAAAGTAGTATAGAGGGTTGAAAAGTAAAAAAGAAATGTTTCAAGTAAACTTGGGCTAAGCTTTTCCCGAGCTCCTATTCTACGCCAATTTATTCATGCTAAGCCAAGGAAACCCTTGCAAGTCGAGGAAAAATATGACTGACCCGTTGATGGTCGAGCAAGCCAAAAGAGCTAAGTTGAAGATAGGCTGACCTCAAGGGCATATGAGAAATGATAGACCTCTGGATGGAAGGCAAACAAGGTGAAGTGCTTTAAATGCTTAAGTTTTAGACAAATGGTTATTGAGTGTCCAAACCAATGTGCTACGGTACCCCGAGGAGATATAATGGATAATATCGACAAGAGTGAGCCAAAGGGGGAGAAGAATACTAGAAGAGTTTAAGTTGAAGAGGGAGAAGAGACCTGTGTCTATGCCGACTAGGGAGAAGTAATGACATTAGTATTAAGATAAGTGCTGAGCTCCTTATCGAGCTCTAAAGAAGACCAACGGGAGAATTTATTCCACACCAAGTGCACCATTAAGAGATAGTTGTGCACCATCATTATAGATAAGGAGAGTTGTACCAACGTAGTTGTACAATCCTTAGTGTAGAAGTTAAGACTATTGACCTCTAAGCACACCAAACCTTATAAGTTATACTACCTTTATGATAAGAGTGCTCTGCATATCATTGAACAAGTATTCGTGCCTTTTATTATTAGGAATGTATATGGGGATGAAATGGTGTGTGATGTTGTCCCCTTGAGAGCTTCACATATATTACTTAGATGACCTTAGTTGTTTAATTGACGTGTTACTCACGACAAATATAAGAACACCTATGCCTTTATTAAGGATGGAAAGAAAATTATGCTGCAACTCATGACACTAGCCTAGGTAAACAAGGCCCATAACCAGCTTACCAGAGCTAAGAAGAAGAAAGCCTTAATGATGAGCTGGAGAGAGCTTTGAGCTGCTGAGAAGGCTAATGAGCTTATGTTTCTATTGATCAGAAGATTGTTAGAGATAAGAAATTTGGAAGATGGTCCTAATGAGATCTGATGATTAATTGATGAATTTTCCAACCTATTCTCCAAAGAGTTGCCTAAAGGACTAGCCTTAGTTTGAGGCATAGAACATTGTATTAACCTACAACCAGGTACAGTTGGTGTTGATGCACATTGGGAGCATTTTTGTAGATAGCTTTAAAAAGTTGTTTGCTACTTGTAGTTTTAAATGCTAGGGTGATACCTTAAAGTGGGCAGAATAAGTGGTGTCTTTGGAATTAATGAAAGGTTGTACACGCCTGTTGGGATTGAGGAAGTTAAGGCAACAACATTTCAACTAGGCGCATTTAAGGCACTAGGTCTTAGTGGCTTTCCGGAGATATTTTATCAATCTTATTAGAGTATTATTAGACCCTCATTGACTACAATAACTCAATAGTTTTTCCTTATAGGTACTCTTCCTTTCTCCTTAAATGATACTGACCTTATGCTTATTCCAAAAAGTTCTTAGTTCATCTAAGGTTACTCATTTTAGACCAATTAGTCTATGTACACATTTACATAAAATTGAGTAAAAAATAATTGTTAATAGGCTAAAACCTTTCCTTAATGATTTCATTTTTGAAAATCAAAGTGCTTTTATATCAAGACGTATGATTCAAGATAATGTTGTGACTATACATGAACTTTTTCATTTTTTTAAAAAAATAAGAAGAGTAAAGAGACTCCTATCACTCTATCATAATGAATATGAGCAAAGCTTATGACAGGGTTGACTGGGATTTTCTGGAAGTTGTCATGTTGAAAATGGGTTTTTTTCTAATGTTTAGGTAAAGTAGATTATGAAGTGTGTGCATAGCATTAAGTTTAATGTTACGATTATGGGTGCAGGGTAGGAAGGGTTATGCTTAGTAGAGGAATTTGATAAGGTTGGGATCCCTTATCTTCTTATCTGTTTGTTATAATGATAGATGTGCTTTCTAAGGGATTAATCAAGGCTTATGATAGTAGCTAGATTAAAGAAGTTAAAATAGAAGCTAGTTGTCCTACTCACTTATTTATTTTTTGCATATGACTCTTTGTTTTTTTATGGAAGTTGAGGATTGGAGTATTACTAATTTGAAAAGGCTAATTTCTCAGTATTGTAAAGCATTGAACCAACTGATCAATTTTGACAAATCGGTTGTTTTTAATCATGCTAATCTAAAGCTTGACCACCAAAAAATTGGGAGGATGTTGGGTATTCCTAAATCTACAAATCCTAGGAAGTATTTAAGACTTCTAATTATGTAGGGAAGATAAAAAAATTGGGAGGATGTTGAGCATGTGCATTGACAGTTGTATGAGGCCTATATTTGACAAATAAGAATCAAATGAGTAAATTTCGAATATTAGTGAAATTAACCCGATTAATCTAGAATCTTACAAATAGGCTCAAGACATTAAGCAAGGAGACCTTATGGACTCGGATATATATTATAGCTAAAATAGTATAATTTAATTGTATTAGATATTATTCATTGTAATCACATAAAATAGGTTTCGTTAGTTTGTAAACTTTTAAAGATAAGTTATATATGTAATAAAATTAATATAGGACATAAAATCAAATATATAATATGTACGTACATGTGGTGTGTAATTTTTTAGTATATATGTATAGCCTTATTTAGTTAAAATATCCTAATATATGCATTTTAGGCCTAAATAACCTAAGAAAATTAATAAGAAAAACAACTGGAAAATTGATAAAAAAAATCACTAACAAATTATAAAAAATTCATGGCAATTGGGATTAAGTGGTTAGGGCATGTGGAAAGGCCATGGATAGTTGTTGGTGTGGTAGATAAGAAGATCATGCAAATTGAGCAAGGTATTTGAGGGAAAATGCAAGAAGAGAGAGAGAAGAAAATTCATTTTAGCATCAAAACAGATTGGAAAAATACAGAAATCCTCTCCAACATTTACTACATGCAAACTAGGGTTCAAGAAAATTAGGTGATGGATTTAGGGATTTAAAGAAGTAAATTAGGAAAAATTACAAAAAATAGGTGTAATCTAATCATTGGAGAGTACGGAAGTTTAAAGAGTTGCTAGAGCTTAACCACCACCACCGCTACCACCAAAAGCTACACCTACTGCTTGGAGCTGCTGATAAGGAGGGAGCAATCGCTAGTGGCAAGAACTTCAAATTTCAATGAGTGTCTATTCTTGTCCGATTTTGTAAAATTTTACAAAAATACCCAGAAAATTATGAAAAAAATTAATCCTACATATTTTATGTATAGAATCTGGGAAAAAAAATCATTTTGCATAAATTTAGTAGGTAATATATATGTCCTTAAAAAATCAAAGAAATCAAACAATTATCAAAATTGAAATAAATTAGGTAAACGACATAGTTTCTACTTTAAAATTTTTCTACAAACTATCATAAGTTAATATTAATGTACTACGTGAAAGTTTTTTGTGATACTATTTTTCATATTTTTATTTGATTTTTGAGCTTTAAATTATGCTAAAAATGGCATTTTAGTGAAGAATAATATGTTTCTTTCGATAATCCTACTTAGATACTGAGTTTGAAGCATATTTGGAGTATGGATACTGTTCTAGAGTGATTGGATTGATTGGTAAAGTGAGAAGTTATGAGAAGTTATGAGAAGTTAGAAATTAGCCTTAAATAATAAAGTTAGTATTTGATTAATGTTATTAAACTTGAAATAATTGATGAATTATGATATAATATGTGAGGATTAAGGAAGTAATGAAACTGAGGAAAGTTTGTTTGAAGTGTTATTACTGTTTTTAATTTGATTTTATAGTTATAACTTAAAAGGAAAGTTAGAAAATTAGCTAAACTTAAGATCTTAGCTAAGAGCAGATGATAACTCAAAAGATTTTGAGGATGAATTTTACACTAAACTAATACTCAAGGAGTAGGTTAAAAGCAAAAATTATGAAGTAAATGTGAAAACAGGGGAAGGAGAGGATTAGTTAGAAGATGATTTTATTAAAAAGCCTATAAGCAACAGAGTCAAAGGATAGCTCAAAAGATTGTTGAATATGAAGTTTAACTTAGAGAAATTTAGAGATTGTCTCAGAGGATAAAATCAATGTAACAAATAATCCTACATAGCTCAGAGAGTAACTTAGAGGATTTTTGGACTAAAGGAAAACTACTATAAAACTACCTAAAGCTAAACCTAAAGGATTTTTAACTAAAGAAAACCACTATAAATCACTCAAATCATAACTCAGAGGATGTGGCTAATTAGGGAAATTTGTAAAAATCATTAATGAGTTAATAAATTGTGATTTTTAAGTGGAAATAACTTAGGAAATTTATGACTAAACAACCAAAAACATATAAAACAAACTAATGACTAATGAATCAAAGCTTGAAAACTAATATATTGTATATTTTTAGGGACAATTGAAGAACGAGGTAGCCATGGTCAAGAGTAACT
This sequence comes from Lumnitzera littorea, assembly GCA_024138015.1. NCBI lineage: Eukaryota > Viridiplantae > Streptophyta > Magnoliopsida > Myrtales > Combretaceae > Lumnitzera > Lumnitzera littorea. The sequence goes on from JAMXBB010000010.1 coordinate 76,945,411, forward strand.
ACTAGTAAGCACAAGTAAGTTAGCATCGATGCTTTGTAGCATATCGAAATATCATATCAAGATACTTGGAGAAGTAAGAATGCTTGTTTGTGGTTGTAGCTAGATTATTTGTGTGTGTGTTATGTGTATGCCTGTAATACTGATTAATGATTGGGAGTTAAACTCTAAGTGTTGTTTTTTACTTGAATATATCATGTCTTGCGTATATGAACTTGGTTGCTCACTTAGTAATTTGGATTAATCTTGAATTAATTAAAGACCTAACTTAATGTTCATGAACCTAATAGAGGTAACAATTAGGTTATTAGACTAAATATCGATACTTCAGTAAGGATAGCAGAAAGAGTTTTTTGCCTACCCTTAATCGAACAAAGTGACTAGAGAGGGGGTCGTGGTAAAGTTAAGAATTGTAGTTCAAATACTGTCTAGGGAGGAGGGTGTTCTTTATTGCACAAGGCTGGATTTAGTTTAATAGTGTCGCATTGAAATCCCTCAAAATCTAGGTTAGAGTGGACGAAATTACTTTAACTTCATAATGAACTAGTTAAACATTGTGAGATGCTTCATCATTTGTTTGTTGTATTTGCATTTAATTAATGATTAAACAACCATGTTTGCTAATGTATTCTTATGACTTAGTCCCTTCTTACTAAGCTAATTAAGCTTACATCCCAATAGATTGTTTAGTAGGTATGGAATAAAAATTGCAAATGTCTCATTACAGTTGTCCACAGGTTAGTTTCAATGGGTTGAGGAGTGAAATGGTAAATTCTAACAAATAGATCGAAGCTGATGTTACTTTTTTTTTTCTTTTGTAGGAGGGTTATAAGATCTTCTTGGGAGGCCTTATAGTCTTCGATAACTTACTGTTATATCTATATATGTAATATAGTCCTCCTATGGAGATGTATAATTCCTTTTGAAAAACTCTAGAACTTTTGATGTATGATAAGCTATGTAAAAAAACTAAATTATCTATAAGTATGAGAATATGTATTTTGTAAAGTGTTACTACATAGGTCTTATTTACTACAAGTGCCCATCTGACTGCTTCAAAGCTAGTTGAGTTGTCATTCACTTTATGTAGACTATAACCATGTTAGCAACTAAGGAGGGTAGCTTCTAGCCTAGGTTGGTTTATATGGTAGAGTTATTACAACTCCTTGAGTTTGGAACATGATAAGTCGTGCTATCAACCATATTACCATCAAGTACAGATACCCAATACCAAGGCTTTGTGACATGTTAGATGAGTTACATGGTGCTCAAATATTTTCGAAGATTGATTTACAAAGTGACTACCACCAAATTTACATGAAGCTTAGTGATGAATGGAAGACTGCTTTCAAGACAAGACATGATCTCTATAAATGGTTGGTTATATCATTCGGACTTACAAATGCACCAAGAATATTTATGTGGATTATGAATCACGCGATTCACCCTTTAATTGGAAGATGTGTGGTTGTATACTTCGGTGACATATTAGTGTATAGTGTCAACTTGAACAACCATGTTCAACATCTCTAAGCTGTTTTTGACATTTTATGAGTCGAGAAGTTATATAAGAACCTAAAAAAATGTATGTTCTATTAAAGTGAAGTTGTCTTTCTTCGGTATGTAGTATCTAGAGAAGAAATCCGAGCAGATGAGGAAACGGTCCAACCTATCCTAAAATGGCCGACGCCAAAGAATGTCACTGAAGTACAAAGTTTTCATAGTCTTACTTTTTTCTATAGGCGATTTATCAAAAACTTCAGTAAGATTGCAGCCTTATTGATTGAATTGAAAAAGAAGAATGATGGATTCCAATAGAATGACCAAGCTAAGCAGAGCTTCAGGAAAATCAAGGAGAAGCTCATTGTTACCCCTATCCTGGCCCTACCAAATTTTGATAAGCCATTTGAATCAGAATACGATGTGTTAAGCATTAGCATCGATGCAGTCTCGATGTAGGAATGACGACTAGTTGCTTACCACTGCTTACCACTATAAGAAGCTTAGTGGTGTCATACTAAATTATTCTATATATGAGAAAGAGTTATATTTACTTTTTTGAGCTTTTATTGTGTAGCAATACTATTTATAACCATAAGAATTTTTTATTTATACAGACCATAAGTCCTTAAAACATCTTGAAAGTCAGAATAAACTTTTGAAAAGCAAAGTAAAGTGGCTAAAATTTATGGAAGGTTTTTCTTACGTAATCCAATATAAGAAGGGTAAAGCCAACGTAGTCACAAATGCCTTGTCACATTAGTAAACCTTATTGACTACCCTATGGTTCTATTCTTGAGTAGTGTAAAGAAAGAGTTGTTGTTAGAGGATATTATCTTAAGGATAGCTATTTATTTAAGGAAAAGAGGTTGTGTATACCGAGCTATTCCATACGCGAGCTGTTGGTGAGGGAAGGTCATGGTGGTAGATTGTTTTGTCATTTTAAAGATACCAAAATAGCTAACATGTTAAAAAAAAAAAAAACTCTTACTAGCTTGATTTAGCTAATGATGTCTATAAGGTAGTTGGTAGTTACGAAGTGTGCAAGAAAGCTATGGAAAATAGAAAGCTACATGGAGAAAAAATGCCTTTACCTATATAGACCTCACCTAGGGTTGATCTTAGCTTAGACTTTGTCTTAGGTTTGCTTCGGATATCTAAAGGAAGAGATTCAATCCTTGTTGTAAAAGACCGCTTTAGCAAAATGGCAATCTTCATCCCATGTCATCAAATTAATGATGTTTTATATATTGTTGACTAGTTTTTGTAGGAAGTTGTCCATCTGCAAGGAATGCCAAAGACTATTGTCTTAGATCGAGATACAAATTCTTGAGCTATTTTTTAAAGTCTCTTTGGAGAAAACTTAGAACTACGCTTGTGCCCAGTTTTAGTAGCTACCCTCAAACTAATGACTAAACTGAAATAGTAAATAGGATGCTAAGCAACTTACTATAGGCTATCATAGGAAAGAATTTAAAAGATTGGGATTTGTATCTTCCCATTGTAGAGTTCGCATATAACCAAAGTATCTATGATACCAATAGGAAGAATCCATTCAAGGTCGTCTATGGCCTCAATCTTACTATTCCCCTAAATCTAATCAGTTCCTTCGTAGTTATAGAAGAAAGTCAGTCCGGATTCACTTGAGCTCAAGAATTACAGGAACTACATTAGTCCATAATAAGGAAGGTTACTAAGTTCAATAAGAGACAACAAGAGATCAGTAGGCATAGCCACCAAACTATTTCTTTCAGACTAGGTGACTTAGTATGGATTTACCTCAACAGGGAAAGATTTCTACACCTGAGACAGAGTAAGCTATTTTCACAAGCTGATGGTCCATTCAAAGTCCTACATAAGATCAATCGCAATGCTTATTAGATTGAATTACTCAAGAATTATGGTGTTTCCTTCATCTTCAATGTGTTCGACTTGATTCCCCACCAATTAGAAGAAGACTCAGATGATGCTAGAACATAGTAAGAGCTAGAAACCTTGATAGATTTGAGGGAAAATCCTTTTAACCCCCAAGTAAATGATAGAAATCAACTCCTCAAGCCGTTCACTCGCAGTTGAGCTAGAGGACTATAAAGACTTGTGTGAAGAATGCTAGCTCGATACCCCATTTAAGATAAGGATTCCTATCTTGAATTCCAGCTGTCACATTTCTACCGACCCGAACACTAAGCTCTAATAAGGACTAACACAATTCTCAAGCTGTTGTCGAGCAAAAGTGTTATCCTGCCAAGCAACCCCAATCCATTGTCGAGATCATACCATGATTCTATTAACTTCTAAGCCGACCAACATCAAACCTTTGTTCGAGTCAAGCTACGAGATACCCGACCTGAAGAGGATCTAAACATTCTTTAGTGACCAAGCCCTGACTTGAATAAGATCAAGTATACTTAAGTAAGACTAACTACGTTCCAGACTATCAACTACCATGTGACACGTGTTTTTTAGCACAATATCTTGAAAGGATTCCTTACTTTTCCATACAGGATATTCTTTGTTGTTTTTACCTTTTTTTACTATGTTTCATGCATTTCATTTGTAAATTACCTTTTTGTCTTTTCTATGTATGCCCTATAACCCTAGTGGAATTAATATATAAACCCCATTTACTTGTACGCAGGTAACACATTACATTGCATTATTGAATATTACAAACTTCCTTTCCTGAGTAACCTTAGTGTTTTCATTCTATCTCTTAATTCTTATCTATTTCCTTTAGCAAGGAGTAATGATGAGTGACTCTATAGTTCAAACCAATAAATCATATGCAATGAATTGTAGGTTGAGTAAGATCAATTGGCATATCATATCCGATTGGTAGCTGTCCAGATTTGCAAACCCCTTTGTTTTTCTTTTAGTTCTCATTTGTTGTGGTGCTTTCTCTGTACATACAACCTCAGAGATACATTACTAAGCAAGTAGGCAAAATGTTCCTCATATATATAATGTATAGGAGTTCGAATAGTAGTAGCTCAGGAAAAAGTAATGATGTCAAATGCTAAAGTGCCTAGAATTCAAACATATAACTCCATTGTATCCTAATTTGTAGTATAATAGTTACTACAGGCAATGTTCTATAGTTTATGGTACATACAAAGGAAGAGGAAAAGGAGCAACTAATGGATATGAAACTAGAGTTAGAGCATTTGATAAGGATCAGGATTTGATCAAATTAAAAGCTGTAGGTAATGGTCTAATGTTGACTCTTTTAGTAGAAGGAAATAGATTGTACAGTCTAAGATAAGTAATTAATAGAGAGAAAACTTATTCTAAACTAATTATCAACCGCATGGAAGGTCCATACTTTGTTCACACTTTTAGATTGAAGCTTATTTTACATTCAAGCCTAACTTACATTATGGTAGTGCAAAAGGAGCATTTCATCTCCATAAGCATGTATGGGTTACATTGTCCATTAATTAATATGTACACGAAACAAGATTGTTAAACTTGCAATTCTACTTAGAATTATTGGAGGGTCTATAGAATCAAAACATAAAAACGTAAGTTTCTTTTAAAAAATAACTTTCAAAAAATTATAAATATGCTTGTAATAGTTATAAAAAAATTAAAATACATAATAGGAATAAAGAAATGAAAAATTTTAGTTCTTTTTCTATAAAGTAATTCTCAATTTATAATCTAACATTTACAGTGTTACCCATGGACAATGTATGGACGCCCTACAACGATCATAGGCAACACATGCATACTCATGGGCACCTAAGGGGGGCACCTAAGGGCGACACTTAGGCGATGCCCTAGGCGCTTATGGGCAATGCTTTGGTGCCCTTAGGGGACACTCTGTTGCCTATGGGGGACGTATGAGCTCCTTGAGGCAATCATAGGCAACATATGGGTGCTCATAGGCGTCCAATGCGTTGCTTAAGTGTCGTCCATGGTCACTTGAAACTATTTTTTTTTTTTTTCATTATTTTGTTTTAAAAAAGGAATGAATTGAAGAAAGTCAAATGTTTCAATTAATTTTGAGTTGCTAATGATATAAACTTAAATATATGTTTTTTCTTATAAACCTTTTTATTGGAGTTGGAACCTAAATAAAAGATATAAATATCGAAGAAAGGACTATGAGAAGGAGAAAGAGAAAAAGAATTGGAATTGGATAGGAAAGATAATTTAATACCTTAATAGTCAATGAGATGGTAAAAGCCTAATTATATCTTTTTTTTTTCCCCATTCATCTCATAAATTAGAATCATAAACTCTATTAAAAATGCAAATTTCTACAAAGTTTGACAAGTAAAATCAGTTAAAAACCTAAGTTTCTATAAGAGTTAATTTGGAAGAACCTCCAAAAATCGCAAACACATAGAGTTGTATGAATAAAATCGCGATTTTAACAACTATGAATAAATGTTACATAGATGTGGTTTGCCTATGGATGTAGTTCATATATCTTGGGACAACCATGACAATATGACAAAAGAGCTATCAATGATAAGTCTAAGGACACCTCTACCTTCAATGGGATGGATAGTAAATTATCCTTCTACCCATGATCTAGATATCAGTTAAGATAGGTTAGGTTGTTTGGGGTAAGTAAAAGTAGAATTGGAAGAGTTGGTTTGCTTAGAAAGTTACTCCTTTAAATTGTATGTTAAGGAAATTGTCTAATTTGAGGCAAATATTCATCAATAGAGGGCAATGATGAGAATTTAAGTCCCAAAGATTGAGCAAAGTGTTAGGAATTAAATAGAAATGAATTGAAACCAAACCAAGGTGAAGAGCTACGAAGATCTTGTTAGTCTTACTTAAGTAACCAAAAAAGGGGGTTGGATTGATTACTTTATGATAGAAATTATATGTATAATGCATGATGAAGTAAAATGAGATAGAAATAGAATTAGGCAACCATTTTTAGTAGCTCCCCCTTGTGAATTAATCTATTATTCTAACTTTACTATTGGGGATTTAGTCATCTATAACAATTGTTCCACCAATCATTCCACTGTACCAAAATCAAAATCTAATACACATAAACTTTAAAAGCGCAGCTTACTTGTAAATATATAGAGTTGCATAAGCAGTAATATAAAGAACCAGTAAGACCCCTGCAAGGAATTAGATACTAACTACGAATTATACAAACACTACTGTTAGTTAGGTAACCAAATTCTAATTTAAAAGAAAATTAATTAAACTAAAGCCAATGAAATGTCATCCATAAGCTATAAGATCTATGAACCTAATGGATGGGATCTTGACTAGGTTATCATTTGGAAAATGTACAAATATGCATATTATAGATGTTAGGATTGGTTATCGAGTTTTTATTATATTCATAAGGATCCTCTTCCTTCCTAAGTCTTATAATCGTATTTATGATATTGGCTTCCCTTTCAAGTTGCCTAATTCATATTTGTCAGCTATAGGTAAGAATTTCTCTTATAAATCCAATTACTCTAATTAAAATCAATTAACCTACATATTCTTATGTCAAGAAAACTAGTTTTAATCACATTATGTTCGTGAATCATATATTTAATCTAATGCCCATGTATCCATGTCATAATCAAACTAAACATATTTCAATTACCATAGGAATCTTCCATTCTCTCCTAAGTTTTTAAAATTTTAATTTATAAATATATCACTGGCCTAATAACATATCTATAAACCCAATAAAAACTAAATAATGAAAATGTTCAAATAATTAAATAATAACATATAAAAAACTCATAAATAAATCAATCCATCAAAACTTGTCAAATTCAACAAATTATTTAATTCATAATAAATAAAAACGCATCACACAAAGTAATAAATAACATAAAGACACTTATAATTAATACCGAAGCCTCAACTAGGATTGCAAATAAACTCAATTGAAGGCTCAAGCTCTACTTATTTAAAAATTATTGAGCTCAAGCTTCAGTCGAGCTTTTTTTCGAATCTACAATTGAGGCTCCAGCTCAACTCGTTTAAATAAATGAGTTTTATTTTGAATTTAAACTTAACTCATTTATTAATTAAACTCGAATCAAGTCAAACCTAAAATAAGCTGGTTTCGAACTTACACACAAGTAGAAAATTAAGAAATATATAAATAAATTAATAAATAATGAATAAGGATTAGATAATATATTATATATTTACAATAATATATTATATATTACATAAATATTAGTATTTAGATTTTAATAATATATAATATATAATATTTATAATATATATAAAACTTATAAATTTACTCAATAACCTAAACGAGCTAGCTTGTAAATTTGAATTGGAGTTTAAATTTGACATGTTTAAATAACAAACTTTATCTTAAACTCAAACTTATTTTATTTATTAATTAAACTCGAATCGAATCAAATTTAAGCTAAACTTAAAACGAGTTAAACTAAAATAGCTAAACTTTTTTACAGGCCTGGCCTCAATAGCTCTCTAACCTGCAATCCTAGAACGGTTTGATGTTTCTTGGACCTTATGTAGCTCAGGGATGTTAAATTACGGCTACAGTGAGAAAAGCAATATAAATTGTGATTCGTGCATGTGTTTGTTGGGCGGCGATTCGGACCTTTTATTTCTCCAATTGGAAGCCTAAGGGCATCTTTGTCGGCCATTTCTTGCAGCCTTCCCTAGGCCGCACTTGCTTTCTTGAGCTATAAATTCCGTCTCTTGGCAAGGACACGTTCCTTGTTAGAGGGACTGAGAAAAGTTATTTTGATTTTTTTTTTTTTTAAGTTTTCAATTCGTTAAATGTTGTGAGTGGGATAAAAAAAATAAATTAAAAATATTATAAAACTTTTATAAAGGAATTCAAAAATAAAATAATAAGTTTTTTATTCTTAAATTATTAACGTAAAATCGAAACCGATCCCTACAAGATAAAGTTGGTCCAAGTGCTCCTTCACTGGTCCGTGACTGCCGGAGATGGCGTGGACAAACATGGACTGAGCTTCGTTTCATTGCATGGCACGTGATCTACTAATCTCTCTTGAAGACGTATTGGATTGCGGAGCCTCGGATCAGACGTGTGCTGAACTGGCAACTGACTTCTCAATTAGCTAGCATCCTCGGACTCTTAGCTAATTCAGATGGCCTGATATTAAAATTGACTCCAAGACATGGGCTTCTGCATTTTGTTGCTTCTCCAATTGATGGTGGATTAATTCCTGGACACCTCGGTGAACTGCTTGCTCCTATTAGACGTGATGGGCTCCAGACGGAGAGATTAAACATTAAGTGGGATTGTCTTACTTCTTTTGGACCGTTTTTCTTTTTCCTATGATTCATGCACTTTTGATAGGTTCAGTTATCCATTTTATCCTGATCAGTTCAGTTTTTTATTTCATTTTTAACATGCAATCCATTTAAATTTAAACCATTAAAGACATAATTAATTCAATGGCTAAAATTATGAAATTGTATATTAAGAGTGAGATAAAAGAATAAGTCAATCTCGTCAAAATAAAAGAACATAAATCAAAAATAGCATAAAGGATTTGATTGATCCTTTAAAAAATACAAACAAAACCATAGAAAAATCTTACTTTCTATATATTTTCCGAATCCATAAAATTTTTCTATAAAAAAACTATAAAAATACATACAGTAGAAGTTGGGACAAAAATGCTTTCATCTCTTTTCAAAATTTCAAATTAATCATTCTTACTTTATCTTGAATGGCTAAATAAGCTAGACTTGAAATATGAAAGTATCCAGAACTATCTTAAAAGTACCCATATGGAAATAACAGTCTTCACCAAATTCAATATTCGAATATCTAATGCACAAAAGTGGATAACTCTATGTCCATACCTATGAAATTCCCGAGACTGCAATCTAATAATCCAGATTAAAAAAAAAAAAGAAATTAAATCAATCTAATGTATACTTCAATGAATTGGATTATATCAAAAGACCTAACAAACTTGAACCAATAAGCTTTTTCCAATATTATAAAGTGCTTTCATTGGTTGTCTACCTCAAAATTATTGAGGAAAGGTACAAATTCAAAACTCAACCTTTTGTATCTTTTTGTTCAAGTCCTCAACCTTTGTTTTTTTTTTTTTTTTTTTTCTATTAGAGTCCTTAACATTTGAAAAAGTTTGCAAATGAGGGTATTTGTTAGCATTGTTAACCTTTTTGTTAACCATTAACTTGTTGTGTAATCCTATTGGTTCATGTAATTATATAAAATAAATAAATATNTTCCTATTTTATTGAGTTATTTTAAGATATCTTTATCTTTGTTAGTTAAGGATGTTATCATCTTCTTTTAAAATTTTTTCATTATTTAGAATAAAAAGGTATCAAATTATATGTGAAACTCCCTCTCTCTTAGGTTTAGAGAGAGAAGTTTTATCGTTTAAGAGTGGTTCCACCCTTGTATGTGGTGGTTTTTCCATATACTTTGCACATATTTTTTTTTCTCATAATTTTTATCTAAAATCATCACTTTTTTCCATTGTCTACTCACCTCCTTATTTCTTTCTCTTTTTATTTTTTTGTTTTTTTTTTCCCGTGTTTACTTTCTTCCCTTACATTCTTTAGTTGTTTTGTGTTTTATGACCTTTGCTTTCTCCTTGGTGTTTCGTTCTTCCTTTTTTTCTTTTTTTTTTTCATTGTCATTGATTTTGTTCTATGTTTTGTCTTGCCTGGTGCCCCGTTTTCTTCATTCTTTCCATTGCATTTTGTCTTGTTGTTGTTTTGTGCTGTTTAAGTAAGTCTAATGATGGGTGTCTGTCTCACTTCCTATAGATCTAGCAAATCTAGTGTTGCATGTTCTAGTGAAGATCTAGTAATTTCCAATGAGATTGATAAGAACATCTTTAAGAGGTTAGAGCTAGAAAAAAAATGCAGAGTTGATTAATAAGGACGAGAATGCCATGATAGGGAGAATTGTTGTAGAAAAAACTTTAAATAAATATGGTGTTACAAGTATTCTATTGAAAGCTTGAATGGAGTTTGGTGATGTTAAGATATCTTTCATTAAGGCTAATGTCTTCCTATTTTCTTTTGCTAGTATTGATGTCGCTCAAGTTGTGGTTAATGGAGGCTTGTTGATGGTGATGGATCATTGTTTGATCTTAGAAGATTGGAGTGAGTTTTTAGATCCAAATCCATGGTCTTTAACTTGGTCATTTATCTGTTAACAATACGAATAAACTTGGAGCAATTGCTAGTTTAGTGATTCGAGTTGATCTTTTCAGCTTCCTAATGGAGGTAAGAGGAGTTACTTGAGGGTGAAGGTGCATGTTGTTGTATCTTTGCCTTTGAAATATAGCGTGTAGGTAAATCATAAGGATAGAAGTAAATATTGGGTGAATTTTAAGTATGAACGTTTATCTGATCGGTGTTTCAACTCTGGTAGACTAGACTACTTAAGTAAGGGGCATATGAATTAACATGTTCTTAGAAAGCAGTATGGTTTGTGAATGAGGATGTTTTCAATATGTGATGGGGAAGTGAAAGGAGGTATGAAGGAGGAGCCATTAGATGAGGTAATTGTGCAACATGTGAAGGAGAAGATCAGTCTTAGCATAGAGGGGAATGCATATATACTGAAGGAAAATGTGAATCCTAATATAGTAGTGGCTATGCATGATTTGAAAGAATATGAAAGTTTTGATGTGGAGGGGAAGATGCGACATGTGAAGAAGTAAGGATCTAAAGAGAAAGAAACTTCTAAGGAAACATTACCCACTACAAATTTGCCATCCTCAAACCTATCCATAGATGAATGCCTTTCGCTTGATTTTAGCCTTATTCCTTTATCATCTAATCAACATCATGTTGTAAATCTAACGACCATCTCTAACAAATCTAAACCTGATCATGTTGTAGTAATGCATCCTAAAGTTAACCTAAACAATCTTTTGTCAGTTCCTTCATCTATACACTTGCCACCTATACCCTAACATATAGTCTCAAGAATTCTATCCATAGACTATTTTAGCTCTTGTTAAACCCTTTTTAAATGAAACCTAAGTGCTATTAGATCCTAACTTTGTAGAGGAGAAGTGTATTGTGCAAAAGAAAGAAGTTCAAGACTATGTAGTGCAGTTATCTGATGATGAATGTGCTAAGCACTTACACCTAAGTAGAATGGCACCACGTAGCGGTAATGTTATATCTAAGGCCTTAATTCCTGCATTTGATAAATTAAATCTTAAGAGAAGAAGATGAAGAAGGGGAAAGAGAATGGAAAAAACAAAAAATCATGTTTAAAGAAAAGATTAACTAGGTTGTTTATGTAAATAGCACTGGAAAAAACTTAAACAAAGGAAAAATTGCTAGGAAGATTAAAAATTCAAAAAATGTGAAGACAACTAGGTTTTAAAAGTGGAAAGAAGCTGATTTTTGAAGAAATTTTTGAATTGCTTGATGTACCAATAGAACTTTTTAACATATGTGGCAATGGTGGCTAGCCTTCAACAGCCATAAGGGTGCCATGATTTTCTTATCTTGGAATTGTCAAGGACTTAGGTTATCCTTAACTATTTGATAATTAAATAACTTACTTTTTAAGTATAATCTTAATATGGTTTTCTTAATAGAAATAAAGAATGGTGAAAATAAATTGGAAAGAATAAGGAATAAATTGTGATACTGGGCAAAGTTTTGTGTTTCTCTAAGGGGTCTAAATTATGGTTTATCTTTGTGGTGGAATGTTGATTTAAAAGTCTCGGTGTTGAAAAGTTGTAAATGCTTTATTTATACTAAGATTTTATTATTAGACGGTTCTTTGGTGGGTAGTATTACTTAATGCCATGGTCCTTATAATTTTGATAAGAAAACTAAGCTGTAAAACACTTTAGTTGGTATTTCTAAATTGGTTTGCAATCCTTAGCTATGTATAAGAGATCTTAATAAGGTTTGTGATGAAAAGGAAAAGAGTGGAAGTCGTCTAAGGGATAAAAAACAAATTCTGGCACTTATAAACATGATTTTAGATGCAGGTTTACAAGACTTAGGATTTGTTGGCCAATGTTTTATTTAAGCTAGCAAGCAAACTAGTGGAGTGTTTATTAAGGAATATTTAGATAGGGAGTTGGTCTCTGTTAAATAGTTTTATAAGTTTCTAAAATCTCAAGTTATTCATGAACCATCTATTGGGTCTAATCATGTAGCTTTACTTATGAATATAGATTTCTCAAAATGCAAAGGTAAGAAAAAGTTCAAGTTTTGAAAATCTTTCGAGAATGAATGAAAGGTATGGGGGTATAGAGAAGAATATGTAAGAGGACAACTTGTTGAGTGTTAATACTTTAGAGGGCTTTCCTTCTAGTTTAGATGAGTGTAGAAGGCGTTTGGTGAAGTGGAGTACGATGCAACTTCCTAATAATAGAGTGTTGATTGAGCATTTCAAGGAAAAACTATCTACCTTACAAGTTTTGTCAAATTATAAGAGCATGGTTATCAAAATTGCAATTCTACTGTTCATTTATATGTATAGAATCGGCAAAATCACGTAAAATCATACAAAAACAATAAAATCATATGTTTATAGAATCGTACTTCATAATTCATAATTTTGCCAAAAGGTTATACCAAAATAATTTTATATCCATTTTGACTAAGAAAAACATCAAAAAAGTATAAACTCATAAAATCGTATAATTAACTTACGATTTTAACAACTATGGATAAAAGTTTGGAGGAGGAAAAGATTATTTAAGCCCAAATTGATGAACTTTAGTGTAAAGAGAAATTTATTGGCACTAAAGATTTAGGTTAAATTGGTTATTATATGGTGATAAGAATACGACTTTTCTCTACTAGTCCATATTAAGTAGGCATCAAATTTTCCATATTGAAAAGAAAATGGACATGTGGTGGATTCAACTATCAACATTGGGAGCATTTTCGTAGATAACTTTAAAAAGTTGTTTGCTACTTATGGTTCTAAATGCTAGGGTGATACCTTAGAATAGGTAGAACAAGTGGTGTCTTTGGAATTAATGAAAGGTTGTGCATGCCTATTGAGATTGAGGAAGTTAAGGCAACAACATTTCAACAAGGGGCATTTAAGGTACCAGGTCCTGATGGCTTTTCGAAGATATTTCATCAATCTTATTGGAGTATTATTAAACCCTCATTAACTACAACAGCTCAATAGTTTTTCTTTATAGGTACTTTTCCTTTCTCCCTAAATGATATCGACCTTGTGTTATTCCAAAAAGTTCTTAGTCCATCTAAGGTTACTCATTTTAGACCAATTAGTCCATGTACACATTTACATAAAATTGAGTAAAAAATAATTATTAATAGGCTAAAACCCTTCCTTAATGATTTCATTTTTGAAAATCAAAGTGCTTTTATATCAAGACTTATGATTCAAGATAATGTTGTGACTATATATGAACTTTTTCATTTTTATAAAAATAAGAAGAGTAAAGAGACTCCTATTGCTCTATCACAATGAATATGAGCAAAGCTTATGATAGGGTTAAGTGGGATTTTTTAGAAGTTGTCATGTTGAAAATGGGCTTTTTTCTAATGGTTAGGTAAAGTAGGTTATGAAGTGTGTGCATAGCGTTAAGTTTAATGTCACGGTTATGGGTGTGAGGTAGGAAAGGTTATGCCTAGTAGAGGAATTTGATAAGGTTGGGATCCCTTATCTTCTTATCTGTTTGTTATAATGGCAGATGTGCTTTCTAAGGGATTGATTAAGGCTTGTGATAGCAGCCAAATTAAAGAAGTTAAAATAGAAGCTAGTTGTCCTATTCTCACTTATTTATTTTTTGCATATAACTCTTTGTATTTTATAGAAGTTGAGGATTGGAGTATAACTAATTTGAAAAGGCTAATTTCTTAGTATTGTAAGGCATCGGGCCAACTGGTCAATTTTGAAAAATCGATTGTTGTTTTCAATCATGCTAATCTAAAGCTTGACCATGAAAAAATTGGGGGGATGTTAGGTATTCTTAAATCTATAAATCCTAGGAAGTATTTAAGACTTCCAATTATGTAGGGAAGATCAAAATATATGGTGCTAAATTTTGTTAAGGAAAAAGTTGTTATGAAGCTTCGAGGATGGAAACAAAGGCTATTCATTGATGAAGGTAAAGAAATTCTTATCAAAGTTGTAGCTTGTGCTATTCTAACTTACTTAATGGAGATTTTTAAGTTCCTTTGAAAGTGGTGTAGATAGCTTAATTTGAAGTTAGCAAATTTTTGGTGGGGACAACGTGAAGATAAGAATAGAATTCAATGGAAGAGTTGAGATAAGCTCTCAAGGGCTAAATAGTGTAGAGGAATTGGATTTAAAGACCTACATGTGTTTAATTTGAGTTTATTAGCAAAGTTGGCTTGGTGGATCCATTAGAATCTACAAGTGCTTTAGGTTAGAATATTGAAAGCAATTTACTTTCCACTAGATAAGTTAAGATTTGCCAAAAATGGAAGTAGGAATTCCTGGGTTCATGGTAGTAATATTGAAGGGTGAAAGGTACATTTCAGTGGTGCTGTATGGAAGGTGAGATCTAGTAGACAAGTGAGGGTGGGATGTGATTGATGGATTCCTTCCTTAGAGGGTAACGGTTTTAAGAGAGGTCATGATATAGACCAAAATTTGTAGGTGAGAAACTTAGGACCTTTCTAGTATTCATCAACATCTTGATGAAGATGAAGTTAAGGCTATCAAGGATTTACCTTTGTTTACATCAAAAGGAGATGATCAGTTGGTTTAGCCTTCGACCTGAAGCAGTGAATGTTAAATCAAATCTAGCTACCATTTTCTTAATCTTGTAAATTTGGATTTGAACAACACCAGAGCATCGTAATCCTTTTTAATTAAGGGAACCTTATGGAAGAAGATACCTTACCCAAGATCTACCATTTTTTCTAGCGTATGATGACAAATTCGATCTCATCCATGGCAAACTTACACAAACAAAATGTGGCTTCGTCCCTTAGTTGTCCTTTTATACAAGGCCTAAAACTGTAGAGCACCTATTATTTAGCTACCTATGGACATTTCATGTTTGGTTCAATGTATTGGGTTGGAGGGCTAAGAGGGGAGAAGTAAAGTCTGTAGTTAAGTGGTAATCTTGTTACAGAGAAGGTAGACAACTGTTAAGGGAGGAAAGGAAGGAGCTTAAGATCATAGTTGTTGAGATTTGTTGGTTTATATGGAAGGAGCGATGTAAAGCACTGTTTCGGCATAAGAACCCTAATCCTATAGATATTGTATGAAGACAGGAAGGTGGGTAAGGGTGGTTTGAGGTTTGGCGTGGTGGTTGGTGAGTGCAAAAAGTGTTTTATTTAAACCATAGGTTGTTGTGAATAACGAAAAAAGGATGTACAAAGAAAAAGGTGTGTCTAATCCTAGTGAAATTTAAGAAGATGGTGTTGCAACTATTCATAATAAAGGATATGGTCTAGTTGGTGGGGTAAAGTCTATAGAAGCTTTTTCTTAAAAGAAGTTAAAGGGTGTAAATCGTGATAGGGGTATTAGCTGAGGGACTATGTGTTAAGGACATGTTGTAGGTCGCTCTATATACCAATCTTACTTATAATAAAGGAACATTGGATTGTCTTCTTGAGGTAAGAGCTTGCCATATCGTATTAGTAACTTAGTATGTAGATGTTCAGTTCTTAGATTATGTATGGATGGATCATGAGCTAAGCCTTTGGAGAAGGTTGGTATTGCTGTGGTTGCTACAGATGAGAGTGGCAAACTTATAGCAAGAAAAGCAGATTTAGTTGGTTCCCCAAGTCTTGAAGCCTCCAAAGCCCTAACCCTTTTGCTAGAGATTGATTTAGCTTCTTTTATGGGCTAGAAGAATTTACTTTTTGTTACTTATTACTTATGATTGCTCTAGACCTTAATGTCTTACAATTGTTCGGTTTACTATTTGATAGAGCCTTTTTTTTCATGAGACTATTGATTTTTTGTCGTCTCTAATAGATGTGTATTTTGATTTTTGTTTTGTTAGGAGGTTTGCAAATTTTGATTGCATATTAGATAGCATCCAATTTTAGTAAGAGATTGTATACTTGCAATTGGTGGTTAAACAACCATATCCACCCCCACCCCCAAAACCTAAATTCTCTCTCCGGGAGCTACTCACGATAGGATCATTTAGTGTGTCTTCTTTAGGCTTTGTTTCAAGTTGTTCTTTGTGTGACCATGGTTGATTAATGGAAAGTTCTATTTTGATGGGGGAAAAAAATTCACTATTCATTACAGTAAATCTAATTTATCTTTTCAACCGTAATTTTGAAAGTTCAAAGAGACATAATGTAATTATTTTGAAACAAACAATGTAGGATAATGGAACTTAACCACATAAGTTTAAAACTAGATAATTCAAACTGAAACTTTTACAACACAATTGAGAAATCTTAATATAGAATTTGCAATTCATAATTCTTCCCAAGATTTAGTCTAGTAACGTCCTAGTTTTGGATCGTGGTCATGTGGTGAGATGGTAGGGGCTTTTTACATTTTGCTGGTTATTCATTCCAGACTACACATTTAGCTAAACCAGTAGAAATTAGTGAAAGGAAATTAAATAAAAAATTATATATCTATACATATATTATTGAAGGAATTTTTCAACTTTTTCATTTTTTTTGTGAGCATTCGACCTTTAATTAATTGTCAAAAAATGTAGCATCTTGGCTTTCAATGCATAAATCCATATATGAAGGAGACAGATCTTCTTTATTTATTTTTCTTAATTTACCCTCTAAATAATTTCAATTATCAATTTATAAATTAACGAAAACCGAGAGAAAAATAAATGTAGAAAACCCAAATTCTAAACGAAAAAGTATCCAATGTAATTAGAGACCACTAACCTATCGAATAATTGTGGATACATCCCATAGTTTGTGTTGGTGGGTCCTACTTTATTTCCTAGCATAAACAAGTTCGTATTTATAGATGTCAACTTGTAAAACAATTTATTTATTGGCATTGTATAAAAATCTAAAACTATAATTTGATCCATTCAATAAACATGTGTTATATCTAAGTGGGACTCATTTGTAAATACATAGTGTATAAATATTGAATCTTTATTTGAGAATGTTTTCCATTGTTGTAAATTACATTGAATTATATATTAATGCTTGCAAAGATATCTTTTTACTTGTAGGTTTAATGCATAGATAAGATGCATCAAAACATGATAGTTCTATACAACAAGCGTGATTCAGACTTTAAATACTATATGAGTAATTCAAACAAAAATTTGGGGCATAATTATTCAATGAGTTAATCCACAACATTATGTTATTAATTTGAACCAGAACTTATTAGATCATCTTTAGTGGTTGTATATTAGCACGTTAACCAATGCTGAAGGTACTCAGTGGAGTTTTTTGCCTGTTAAATTTCTTTCCGAATGACGTTCCTGTTTAGATGAACGCACCGACACTCTTTTTCCTTTTTCCTTTTTTATTTTTATTTTTCAAAGTTTTGATTGGTTGAAATATAAAGTTGAGACCCAAAAAAATATTTAAAAAACGGTAAGGAATTTTTGTAAAGGAACTTGAGAATAAAGTAATAAGTTTTTTGAGAAGAAAGTTTCTTAAAATGTTAGCATAATATCTAAAGATATGAAATGAATTCCCTAAGAATAAAGATACTTTTAATACATTCAATTAAATGCTTACTATAAATATCTAGCAGTTTGGCTAATGAGATTAAGATTTAATAAGATATGGATCCATATATACAAAATGAAGATTGAAATGTATTAATATATTTTCATAAAAAACATTGAAAATTAGAATATAGAAGAAAATAAAAAATCAATAGTGTTAGTCTTACAAATTTTGAGGCAAAAGTGTATAAGGATAGGAATCAAAGAGAAAAGCAAGGATGTGAGAGAGTGTATAATGTATATATGATGTGTAAATATCAATAAGATATTAATATATATATATATTTATTGTATACAAATTATACGTGGTAATTGATATGAAAATTATCCGTGCTATTAATAATCATGTTAATTTTTTATTAGTACTTACATACACGTATACACAATATATGATGTGTAATATCTATTAAATTTTTTTTTAAAAGAAAAGATTAGAATAAGAAGATAGTAGAAGATAAAATTAAATTAAAAATATTAAAAACTTTAATTTTAAATAGGTTCATAAGTCAGATCTAAACATCTTATTAAACAGGATTAATAGTGGGTTTAGATGCCGAATCCAAATTTCAACATATTTATAGAAGAGTTCAAAGGACTCTAACATTTATTAATTGTGCTAAGTTATGCTTGCACAAGCTTTTTTATAATCTTATCATTTTTTACCGTTTTTGCATGTTAGGTACCAAATTACTTATCCTACTCTTAATCACGTTCCACAATTTTTTAAATCTACAATTCAACTCAAAACTATCGATTTTTGTAGTCTTTTTAATGCTGGTTTTGGATTTATAATAATGGTATGTGGGTTATATGTGTACTTTTAAAAGATATATGGAAGTAAAATGACATTTGGAGAGTTTTATCTGCATTTAATCAACAGACAAATATCTAGTGATTAATGATGAGTATCTTTACGCTATTTTTAATGTAATTGATTGATAATAGACAATATAAATATACTAATTAGCAGTTATTATAACCATAAAGTTGATAATATTATGCCATTCCTAGAAGAGAACGTGGTAGCCACAAGTGGGGACTTTCAAGTTTTAATGAATAATTTAGGGTTTTCTTCCTTAAAGGCACTATTCATGAGGAATTTTGTTTAGAAAAATTAAGGGAAGAAATATTAGAAGTAAATGAATTTCTCAAAGAAATGAAATTTTTTCTCGTATGCCTTTTTTCCACTACAAGAAAAAAAATTTTTTTTTTTTTTTTGGTTCGCTTTTAAATTACCTGGTTTTACTTGGCATGTTCTACATAAAACAAATTTATACAGACTCCTTTTTAATAATAAAGGATGCAATAATATAGGTAAATTGTTTACGCTTTATACAAACAGTAAAAATTGATAGTTTTATATCAAATATGTACAAATAATGGTTCAAACGTTTCAAACGATTAAAAAGGAAAAAAAAAAAAGAAAAGAAAAGAAAAAAAACTGATAAAAAACATCATATTTTTTAACAAACTAGCTACTTCCATTAGGCTTGGTTAGACTATTAGGCCATGATAGGCCCCACACGAGTTAGTTTAGTGAGATATCATTAGACTTAGTCGCTGACTTAAACTGACTTAAAGCCGTTAGTTCATGGATCAGATCAAGCCTAAATTGAGCTTAACCCTTAAGGTCATGAGTTAGGTCAATTTAGCTTAACCGATGATTCTAGAGTCGGTTCATCAACTCTTGAACCGTTTCCTTTTTCTTTTCTTTTCTTTTTTTTAAATTTTAGAATTGATTCCTTTTATATTTTTTCCTGTGTTTTTGTAAATAATTTTCCATCTTTTCTTGTATTTCTATTTTTTTCCTAGATTATTGTAACACTTTATATATACATATATTTTATATGTACTAATACGTAAACGATTCACCATTATCTTCAATTTAAATTTTATTTCATTCCGAAATAATCAATTTGGACTATGTAAGCTTGATGGTAGTTTGATATTAAAATATTGAGTAACATTAAGTAAAGTAAGAAAAGTTGTAAAAGATAAAGAAATCTCATTCGATTATCGAAAATGGGAATATGTATTGTATGGAAAAGATCTGATGATGATTGATGGAAAAAATATGTATGTAATAATATAAAAAAGAAATATGTTAAGAAAGGGAAAAGTAAAATAAGATGGCCCGTGGAATCGTCTAAACTTACACAATTTAGTCAGCTAGCTTAGGCTCTTGAGGTGCGGCGATTCTTAGACCGATTCAGGCTCTTCACACACTTAATTGAATTAGTTTATAATTTGAAACCGACCTTTACATAAATCTAGACATTATATGTTGCATGACTAAATATGAGATAAGCATATGTCCATCTAAGCTTCTTTTCTTATTTGCTTTTATCGTTAGACTTTGACATGAAATTATGAGAAGAGGAAACCAGTGGGTGACATGAAATTATGAGAAGAGGAAACCAGTGGGTTCTAAAAGGAAAACCTCCTTTATTATTAGTTAAAAGCTCGCGTCATGTACATATTTTGTTTTAAAAGTATACTTATGTTATTACCCGAGTTAACATATCTATTTCATAACTTATCTTGAATATAGTACAAGTAATATGATTTAGTTTTATGAATACATAGTACATATTAATTTCATATGACTAATGATGGTCTTTTCACGTTTTTATATAAAATGATATACTATTTAAAGGGAGTTATAAATAGTAGAAATGTACCTAAAGTTGCGTCATTTTATTTTTAGTCATGTAAAACTTGTAATTCTTATTGACCTTTGGTCAAAGCACGTATTATTTAGAAGCTTAACTGAAAGAAGAGATATACAAGCAATCAAAAGATATTAATAATGAAAAGATGAAAAGTTATAGATAGTATAAATTTTGACTAATGAGAAGGTACGGAGGATAAAAATTTTCAAAATTATATATATATATCACATAAATGTATCCGTTTCTACTATTATAGGATATAAAATAGATTTTTTTTTTTCCCCTTTACTATACAATGCCTAAGAATTATTATGAGAGAAACAAAGCTAATACAGAACCAAAGTTGAGATTTGATAACGTCTCTTTTTCCTCTCCATATATTTAAGAAGGCTAATTATTTTCAAATCGCGACCTTTCTATCACAATTTTCATAATATATCTGAATTCTAATAAAGTGAATTCCAATAAGACTAAATAAATTCACTACAATTACTTGTTTGTTTTCTTTCTCATAGAGTATAGACCGACAAAAACTAAAATATAAGTTAAACATAAATTATAGTATTACCGTCAATATGATTGTTCAGTTTATCATTTAACTAGTGTTGTAGCTATAAAAGTCAATATCATTGGGGTCGAGTGATATGCTAGATGGTCTCATCGAGAGATTTACAAACTTCTAATAAAAACTTCTAATAAAGGATGGTAATAGTCAATTTTTTTTTTTTTTTTAAAAAGAAATATAAGGAGCTATATAGTCACTTCCACTATCATATCCTCTCCAAAAACTTAGCATATGATCAACATAAAGCCATAGATATTATGGTATTATGACAGAACAGGCACCTATACTTCGAAGACTAGTTACCAACGCCAACTTACCAATTTGAAGGACAAGAAAACTGATCGTGCTTCTTCGTCCTTCCCGGTAGATCAATGACTGTGGAAACTCATTAGGAAGCTGAAATTGATGCCAAAGATAAAATACATTGTGTGCAGAGAACTTGTACAAATTTTCCGGCGAGTAATGCAAATCATTTTAAGAAAAGATGTTTATGTTCCCCCTAAATATTGCTTTCGTAATGAAGAATAATCACCGGAACATCCATTACTTATTGCTCTTGGACGAAAATTGTATGGTTTGAAGTTCTAGGCTTACCTTGTAATCCTATTCTTATAGACAATTTTGAAAATTGGTTCACTCTAGAGGTGGAGTTTTGGTTGTTACTGTTACCTGCGTGCTGGGTGAGTTTCGCTTGATACATAGTTTCAGAGGAATGACTTGGAGATGGTAATATAAGATTGACATTGAAAATTTGCAAGAATCATATCAACGCCTAGATTCAACATAAACATTCTAGAAGAGTGACGTCCACATACCTATACTATCGATATTTGAATCTAACTTTATATTTAAATTTTTTTTCAAAATAAACTAATTTATCATGATAAACCAACTTGATCAGCAACCTTAGATCATCTAAAATTTAACAAAACAGCCTTAACAGTTATTAGTTCAAATAATTTATAACAATTTAACCGGTGTATATTGTTGAGAGTTATTTCGGCAATTGAGCTTTCAATCTAATTTAATGCCATGGACTAATTTAATGAGATGGTGACTGGGTCCCAAAAACCGGACTAAGCCAAGAATGTTTTAGAAAGATGCAACTTGAAAGGCTCAAAACAAAAATCGCTAGACTGGTTATTTTGCTCTTAGCCTTACTGATTGACTTGTGCGGAAAAAATGGGTTCAAAAGAGATCTCTCTAAGCCTTTTTAGACTTCATTTGAACTTAAAAGAAGCTATTTGCGTTTAAATAAGGGTTATGGGCTTATATTATTATAAATGGGCTTCGTTCCTTATATTATAAGTTGTTGGGCACATCCAAAGCCAAGGCCTAAGTTTATGGTCCATATGAGATAGAAGAAGTAAATCTTAGCCTTTAGATCATTTAAGGTAATCCAACGATTGCCAGCAATGTTAGATCTTGATCATCCATCTCTAAATAATCCAATAGATGAGAATAACCTCTAAAATCTATAAAATAAGAGGCTCCTAATCTCATTTAGGATTATTCTGAACATTGGTTATCTTGAGACAAATGTAGAATCTTTGTTGAAGTTATTCCACGAAAAATCAAATAAGTTACTCAGTGAAAAACAAATCAAGAACATAAAAAATAAATAAATAAATTCATCTTTTGTTACACGCGTGCACAAGTCATCATATAATATAAGTCATATAGTGTATCTTTTACCATCACTCACATATTTTTCTATTATATTAACAATTATTTTGGTTATTTTATTCCATCATTGATTAATTAACTAATTTATTTATTACTATTACTACTACTACTACTATTATGTTCTCTTTCTTTTTTTTTTTTAAAAGGTAGATATTAATATTAAAAGATATAGCTAAAGAGTGGGTTGGATGGGATTCCCAATCCGCATATCATTAGGATGAGATAAACTTTATAATTGCAACTCATCTCAAATTTGTCTTACCATTAGCTTTCTTGGAACTAAAGAAAATAAGCAGCTAACAAATGTGCTTTACTGGATAAAATATCTTTCAATTGATTAGTGTGTATATTTGCACACATTTCCCTAAACTATTGGTAAGATGCTGATTGGTGGCTATTTACATATTTTCCTTAGTAATGTGGAGTCAAACTCAAATTTGATCGTTTAGAAAGTCTATCTATACCCATAATTAGCAATTCAGGTTAATTGATTGTGTTCATATCTCTATTTCACATTGAATTCTTGTTAGTGTCAAAGTTATATGAATCTAAGAAGATTTTTACAGTATTTGTTGAATCTAGATGGCACTTGAAAATTTTGAAAACTAGAGTTACATGCAATGATATGGCTTTGTTGTGTCTCCTTACATTTTTTAAAATCAATAAATTTGTCTTTAGACAAATCACAATAGCTTAAAAGTGCTTGAAGGAAAACATTCTATCATTTTCACACTTTTTTCCATGAAAAGAACGCAAGGTTCTTCATGAAAGGCATAGAAAGGTGAGCATGTTTATGATAAATAACAGTTTCATTAGCTTTTACTAAACCCAATTTTTGATTTAAGATTGACCAAAAATAGCATGGTCCCTTCAAAAATGTCGCAAAAAATAATTAATCGTACACACTAAAAAATAAGCAATATTAATCCAACATAAATTAAATTAAGCAATGAGAAGCACAAGGAAATCTGATGGGCTTCACCAACCAAGCATTGCTACGCATCTACAATTCATGATGTATGAGAAAATCTCATTGTAATTTATTTAATACCACTACTACATTATATAGGAAAAGAAAAAAAATTGTGAAAAATAAAAAACCCAAAAATATGGGTCTTGAGAAAAGAATCCCAAGATTATATCTTGAACTTAAATTGCATCTTCAAGAAACAATTTTTCCTACAATATACTCAGCGCTCAACCTCTTCTTCCCATTCTATCTCCTTGCTTGAAAACTTCTCTCTCTCTCTAAACATACCTAAAATGCAACTGTCCTCTACAACATCTCCACTTTGTGTTTTTTTTTTTTTTTTTTGTCAAATTAAATGTGGATTTGTGTTCATGACATCGCCCATAATATGTAACAACCAAAAATTCACAAAAATACTTTCAAATATTCATGATTCCATGACTTTCTCTCTCTACACTCTAAAGAAGAAAAAGACATGTTTCCTTAATTTGATGCGTTCTACTTTTACGTACTTATGAAAAATTGCTATATTATTGATTTCATTATAGTATATTGTTAGTTATGTCAATTTTTTAATTGTACATATAAATTTGTCCACATTAGTGCATTTAATATATATGTGTATTAGGTGATATAGGTACAATTAATTATTGTTGAATATATTACAGTACATTATTGGTATTGTCATTTTTTTTACGTATAAATTTGTCCACATTCGTGTATTTTATATATACGTGCATTATGAGGATGAGTACAATTAATTATTGCTGAATATATTATTGTACATTTTGGTTATGTCATTTTTTTTAACATATAAATTTGTCTATGTTATTGTATTATATATATATACGTATATTAGGTGATAGAGTACAAGTAATTATTGTTGAATCAACTAGACGAGCTAGTATATATATATATTGCCATTATAGTAAATACTAAATCTAGAATCGTTATAGACATGTAATAGTGAACTCAATTTAGTTATTGTGTTAATGACATCAATGAGAGTGTGCTTGTAAATAGAAGTCATGGTTTTTATTTGCAAACTATAAATTTTATAAAGTTGATATGATAAACAGGTGAAAATGAATAATATGAGGTTTGTTTACTATATTGGTAGAAATATTATAGAAGAAGAGGATATAGTGCATTATGATAGGCACTAGAGATCAGTAGTTAGAGTTCCAATTGAAGCCACTTATGACTAGTTGGTTGGCTTGATATGTAATTGGCTTCGGTTTAACATAACAACTCACCAAGTCGAATTGATTCTCAAATGCCCCCTTGTAGGGGGAAGTAAAGACATGTTTTATGTTATTCCTATAAATAACAACTATGACTTCTAATAGCTATTAGCATTCTCACAAGGGCATGGTGAAGTCAATGGTTTAGCAAAAATGTACATTGAAATTCATGAAATTAACATCCCTCTAATAGTTGAGTATGATTTTGGATGGCATGGCTGTAACGTTGGTATTTAAGTTGAAACTCAGGTGTTTGAATCTCAGCCGATCCCACCCAATTATATACTAAGTAGCAGTTGCATGTCCCCGTCAACCTAATATTTAATCACTAGCAAGTCCAATAAAAATATAGATATAGAGAATGAAATGACCTGTGAGGACATTGATGAAGATTTGATGATATTGATTCTAATGCTGATGTTAGTCTGAGTGAAGGGTGGCTCTAGGAAGTAGAAGAAGCTCAAAGGTTGAGTAAAAGAAATGATTGGAAGCAAGGGTTAACCAAAGATATGGACGCGATCAGAATGTCAGGACTTATGCTATTCTACAAGACAAGTGTTAGGGATGGACTTGTATCATCTAAGGAGAATATAAATAATGGTGAGTGGAGTTTTAGTGATAAATTTAAGTACATAGTTGCATTAGACTATGTATCGTTTCCTAAGTATTGTAATTTTATAATTGTTAAGCCTGGTTTTTTCTCTCAATTTTTAAATTAGTCTTCTTTAAACTAATCAATATTAAACCTTACCCATTTAATATTGACCCTAGAGTAAGATTTAAAGAAAATTGATTTTTTGAAAAAATTTTCAAGTCACCACCTGATTGGAATTGGAAAAAAGAGTTAAATTATAATAAATTGGGTGGATTGGTTATAATTTAGCTATTGGTCTTTTTCGGTAAAATCACTTTTGTAAATGATTTTAAGAACTAGAAAAACAAATCCAAATGTTAGGATTTTCAAACTCTTATAGGTACTATTAACTTTCCAATTTTAGCCTTAATCTTAAAAATCGCCTTTCAAAAAGACTATTCTATAAAGCGACATTCAGTTATTGGTTAACGAATTGAATAATTTTGAGTAATTTAAACTAAAAATCGAAAAATAGGTTTTTGTTGTATTTTATCATCACCTCGTAAGTGCCTACGTGATCGCTATTGAGAATCGAACGTACATAATTCTTTTTGTAAAACTTTACTCTGTTGGATTCGTTTTAATTTTAAAAACACGTTAAGTTTACGTTTTAAGTAGATTTGATTTTATTAAGAGAGATCTAAAAGGTCCTAAATCTGAGTTTTATTTTTGGGAAGTTTTAAAAAAGGTCCTAATTTGAAAAAGGATAATTTATTTTTATTTTAGAAAACTAATTTTCTAAGTGGCAAAATGGTTTCTTTTTTTTTTTTTAACTAACATATTTTTGTCTTATTTTTATTATTCATCATTATTTCTTCCTCAAAAGAAAACAAAATGACAAACTCGAGCTTATTCCTTTTTTCTTTCTTTTCTTTCTTCTTTATTTTATTTTATTTATTATTACATGAGTGATAAATAAAATAAAATATAAAAAAGGTAGCGAACCAAGTCAGTTTCAAGTTGGCTTGGTTCAGCTCAAGTTAGCTTCGATCGACTTTGATAGGAATCAAGCTGTCGAACCCCTGACCCATAACTAAGCCTGAGGACTAGAGGGACTGGCTCGACGAATCCTTCTATTCCAGACGACCCTTGCCAAGGCTAAGTACTTCCTTGTCGGGTTACTCTTTATGCCGAGCCATATGACTATCTATCCTTACCGAGAAGCTGAGAAAGAGAGATTCCGGAATAACAAAGCCATCCCTACTCGAGCAAGCCAGCTCTCTGTACTTTTTGTTCATATCTTCCAACAACCTCACTAATGTAGCATTGCCATGTGTACAATATCACGTGTAGAATCCGTTGTAGCAATTATTGTTTTTCTTATATATTCATGTTTACCCTTTTGTATCTCGATCTTTACTTTCTTAGGAAATGCTCTTTTTGTCTTTTCCTTTTTAGGTAGGTTATCTTAACTTATGGGTATAAATACCCTTGTACTTGTAACTGTGAGGAAATCAGATCATTCTTAGTATACTTTTGAGTACTTTTCTTTCTTGTGTAAACATTGTTTATTTACTCTCAGCATCACTCTTATCATTTCCCTTAAGTAAGGTTAAATGGCGAGTAACCTCACTAGACTGATTTATACACCAAATTGAATTATACTGTGAGTCTTCAGAAATTCCATTAGTGCATTATATCCTTTAGAGCTATTCATAGGTTTTGCTTACTATTTCATTTTTCATTTTTCCATTTTCGCACTTTCCCCATTAATCCTTTTTCAAGCTTTCTGCAAGCTTCGACCCATTTAGCGACCAGTCTTGTTTGTTCCTGGTCATAGTTCATAACAGGATCAGTCGACTTAGGTCAACTCCAGTCGATTTTTGTTAAATCCAGTCAACTTGAATTGACACAGAAAGTCAAATTAATGTATCGAATCTAAGGTTTTTGGGTATGAAGAATCTGATGGTAGTTGCGGTTTTCGTCGAAAACCGCTATAGAAGGCAATTTCTATAGAGAGAGAAAAATTCATAGAGAAAGAAGTGTGTATGCTCCTTAGAGAGATTTTTACGCATGTGTGTTTTGAAAATGAAGAACAAACCCTTATTTATACTGTAAGTATAAGGCTTAAGCTAAGAAAGTCGAGAAAATTGAATTAAATCGTCGAAATTCATTAATAGGTTTTGATCCAAAAAAGGAATTTTTTTCCTGTTTTTAATATCAATTTTAATTGCATAAACGATTGAATTTGAATGCATTTTGGGGTGAATTCAAAAATAAGCCATGCGTGTTACAAGATTTCACCATTAATTCAATGAAATCGTGTAATAAAATCGGTAAAAAATAGTCTCAAAATGGCCTAACCAAGGAAGGAAGAAAACTAGAATTAGGGGAGAAAAATCGAAGAGGAAGAAAAACTAGAAGAGGCACAAGTCATGTACAGGGCATGTGCTACGCATCACTCGCCCCTACATATGCATGCCAATGAAAAAGAAATGGCATGTCCCCTACTTGCCTGTCATATGTAGGGCCTTGGGCCCTATTCGACTTTTTTAAAATATGGACTAAGTTTTTTAAAACCTAGTCTAATCCACTTATTATTATTATTATTATTATAAATAACTAACTAAATAAAATAAAAATAAACTAAAATAGATATTCTGAATTTCCTTTTATTTGTAACTTTATTAAATTTTCTATTTTTTTTTATATTTTGTAAATTTTTTTTTTCTTTTCTTAAATTTTATATATTTTTGTATTTTTCATAATTTAGGATCTTTTATCCTATTCTAAAAATTTTGAAAAAATTAAAGGAGAGAGGAGTGTCTACAGTTGTCCTTCTTTGTAATAAAGTTTAAGCAAAACTTTATCATAAAGACAAAAGAGACACTATTTTTACTACCAAGGTGGAATTTGTCCTAAGAAGCGCTAAAGCGCTACAGCTAGCAAGCTATCCTAGGTTTGGTCCATTAGGGATTTGATGAAAAGGTTAAAGAGAGAAGAGGCATTATAAGAGCTAGCTAAGAAACTGAAAAGAAGAAATGAAGCTTGGTTGTGCCTATATGAGTTAACAAACTAAGGTGAATGGGTAAGCACTCCTTCAGTTGACTAGAACTCTAAAGAGATATTGAAAACTTAGTTGTGCCCCTATAAGTTAACTAACTTAGGTGAGACGGGGGAAATGCTCCTTGAGCTGACTTAGACCCTAAAGAGATATTGAAAACTTGGTCATGCCCCTTTGAGCCAATTAAACTAAGTGAACGAAGTAGTCCTTAAGCTAGTAAAGACCTTAAAGAGATATTGAAAACTTGGTCGTGTCCCCATAAGCTAATTAACCAAGGCAAACGAAGTACTCTTTAAGTTAGCTAAGACCCAAAAGAGATATTGAAGACTTAGTTGTATCCCTATAAGCTAACTAACCAAGGTAGGAACATCTCTTTAGATTAGCAACCCTAAATTGGATTAGATTTTGAAAACCTGGTTGTACTTTTCTAAGCTTACTAACCTAGGTAAAAGCATCTCTTAAGGACTAGCAACGCTAAATTGGAATTTATTTTAGAAACCTAGTCGTGCTCTTATGAGCTCACTAACCTAAGCGGAAGCATCTTTCGGAGACTAACTACCCTTAATTGGAATCGATTTATAAAACCTAGTTATGCTCTTCTAAGCTTACTAACCTAGGCAAGCGCGTCTCTTAGGGACTAACCCTAAATTGGAATCGATTTTAGAAAACCCGGTTGTGCTCTTCTAAGCTCATTAACCTAGGTAAAAGTGTCTCTCGGGGATTAACAACCCTAAATTGGAATTGATGATGAGAGAAAGTGCCCTTTGGGCTCGCTATGGGGAATTGATGAAGAGAAGCGCTCTGTAGGCTTGTTTGAGGATTTAATGAAGAAAAGTACCTTATGGGCTCACTTGAGAGAAATTAGTAGAAGAAAGCACCCAACATGTTCGCTAAAAGGACTTGATGAAGGGAAGCGCCCTATAAGCTAGCTTGAGAGGATTTAATGAAGAGAAAGTGCCCTATAGGCTTGCTTGAGGAGTCGATGAAGAGAAGCACCCTATAGGCTCACTTAAGAGAAATTGGTAAAAGAAAGTGCCCAACAAGCTCACTAAAAGAAATTGATGATGAAAGGAAGCACGCCTTAGGCTCGTTAAGAGGAAATTAAAAAGAGACTGAGTCAAGATAGCGCCTTCAAGGGCTAGCTAAGCACCAAAAGATAGTACAAAAGGTAAATGCCCTATGGGCTGTCTAAAAATAACTGCTAAGGGAAAGATTTGTAAAATATTGGTCATATTATCTTAATGCAAATGCAATGTTCAAAAACCAATGTGCTAGCATCATATGGAAGTACTTACTTAGTGTTACTAATATTACCCAAACTATCAAACCTTTTCTTGAAAAGTCCCATAAAAACCAACTAACTTATTCTTTGATCCTCTGTTGTCACCCTAACTGATCTTGATATTAAGCCTCTAAGACTTCACCAGCTCTTTTAGAGAAATCATGAAAATTAACCTAATATAGAATGCCACACACTATTTTTGAATCGAAAACCTTTATTTTTAACTAATAAAAATCTGCCGTGAGGTGATTGCTTATCTAGATTTTGCATTTCCTTGAAAAATAGCCAATAAAAACTCCTCGTCGAGGAGGGTCAATCTGTAATAAAGTATTTTAAAGAATTTTGTCAATTACCAATACTCTATATCTCACTTTTCAACTTCTCTCGTGTTTTCAATATATGGATTTGATTAAATGGAGTAAAGGAGTTGCACCTTTTAATGGAAAGGGTAATGATTCCAACATAAAAAATTGCCAAAGATACGAACTTTGCTTGTAGAGAATAAAAATTAGATCATAATAACACTCAAAACGACAAGCATTTTCGTGTTCTGAGTAAAAATTTCCATTGACTTCTCATGGGTAGTACAACTTTATAATATCAACATTTACAAGGTCTCTTAATTATGGACCATCTATTTGAGACAAATTTAAAGCCTCTCCTGGTAATACTCGCTTTACAACATAACGGCCTTCGTAATTAGGAGCAAATTTTCCTCTTAAGTCTTATGCATTAGGGAGAGCCTTTCTTAACACCATATCACTCTCTTTGAAGTTCTAGTGTCGTACCCTTTTGTTGAAAGCCTGAGCTATTCTTTGTTGATAACACTGATTATAATGTAGGGCTGTCAATCTTCTCTTATCAATTAGATTCTACTGCTCGATATGTTTCTTTATCCAATCAGCTTCATCCAATTGGGTTTCTGATAGTAGTTTGACAGACAAGATTTTAACCTCTATTGGTAATACTACTTTAGCACTGTATACCAAAGAGTAGGGTGTTACCCTAATTGATGTCTTAACAGAAGTTCAATAGGCCATAAGTGCAAATGGCAACACTTCATGCCAGCCCTTATATGTAACAGCCATTTTTTCAATAATTCTTTTGAGGTTTTTATTGGCTACTTCAACAGCTTTATTCATTTGGGGTCAATAAGGTATAAAGTTTCTATGAATGATCATAAACTACTGGCACAACTCTAACATAAGTTTATTATTGAGATTAGTACCATTGTTGATGATGATTGTTTTTGGAGCCTAGTATCGAGCCAATATATCTTTCTTAACAAACTTGACTACTATCCCTTTAGTAATGCTTAAGTATGATGAGTCTTTAGCCTATTTACTAAGACAATCAGTGGTGACTAATATAAAGCGATGCCCATTGGATGCTTTTGGATTAATTAGGCCAATGATGTCTATGCCCCACATTAAAAAAGGCTACAGCGCCAAGAGTTTATGTAAGTCTTAAGGTAAGGCATTTACCTTATTTGCATAAACTTGGCATAAGTAACAATGCTTAACATATTTGATCCAATCGCTTTCCATTATTAACCAGTAATACCTTGGCCTCATAATTTTCTTAGCTAGCATGTAACCATTCATGTGAGGGCCACATACTCTTTCATATACTTCTTTTATCAAAATCTTAGCCTCCTTATCATCCACACACCTTAAAAGTATACCATCGAAAGATCGTCAGTACAAAGTAGACTTGCTTATTAAGAATTAGGTAGCTAATCTCTTCATTGTCCTTCTGTCTTTTGTTTCATCCTCTTTAGGGTATATGCCTTATTGTAGGAACATTTTAATATCATGTTACAATGGCTCTCTACCATACATACCTTCAATTGCCAGACAGAAGGTAGGCTTATCTTCAATTTCAATAGTAAGGGGCTAAATCTTAACTCCACTGGATATCTAGACCATAGATACCAAAGTGGCTAAGGCATCAACAAATTGATTTTAAGTCTTTAGTACGTGATTGAAGGTGATTTCTTCGAATTTCTTTACTAGTTCAGTCAAGTGCTAGTGATAAGGTACCAGTTTAGGATCTTTCATCTTGTATTCTCCTCAAGCTTAGCTGATAATGATTGAGAAATCCTCATACACTTCTAATTCTTAAATATCTTTATCTAAGGCCTTTTTGAGTCTCATAATGCATGTTTTGTATTCAACAATATTATTGGTATATGGGAACACAAGTCTCACAGCTATAGGGTACTGTATACCTTTATAGGATATCAATATTGCTCTAATTCCACATCTGGACACATTAGCTGCCCTATCGAAGAACATCTTCCATTTCGATGGTTCATCATCTTCTCCTTCAACTATTAAGATATCTTCATCGGGGAAATTGACTTATACCTCTTGAAGGGTATTATCAGAGGGATTCTCTACTAACTAATCTGCTAGAGCTTAGCCCTTAATTAAATTTCAATTCAAGTATGTAATATCAAACTGTGATAGTAACATTTATCACTTTGAGATTCTGCCAATTAAGGTTGGTTTGTCTACTAAGTACTTTAGGGAATTATGCTAAGTTAGCAATTCAACCAAGTAGTAAAGTATGTATTGTATGAGCCAACGCATTACTCAGACCAAAGCACAATAGGTTCTTTCAATTTTTGAATATTTATGTTCCCCTTTAGTGAATTTCTTATTTAAGTAATACACAATCTGTTCTTTTCCTTCCTCGTCCTTCTGGCCAAGCATACACTTCATGGATTTTGGTAACATTATCAAGTATAGAAATAAGGGCTTCCCAAGCTTAGGAGCTACCAAAATTGGAGGCTTCATGAGATACTCCTTAATCATTGTTAAGGCTGGCTTACATTCTTCATCTTAGTTTATCTTGGCATTCTTTTTCAACAATTTAAACAAGGGACAATATTTATCTATGAGTTGAGATATGAACTAGACTATATAGTTTAAACGGCCCAATAAGCCTTTGATTTCTTTAAGTATACATGGAGGGGCCAAGTCGACTATTGCTTTAACTTTATTTAGGTCCACTTCAATACCCCTTTGACTGATTATGAAACCCAACAATTTCCCTAAAATCACTCTAAAGGTACACTTCTCTAAGTGAAGCTTTAATTAAAATTTTCACAACTTGTCAAACAGTCTCCTTAGATTATTCACTTGATTTTCTACTTCCTTAGAATTTGCAATCATATCATCAACATATACCTTAACTTCTTTGTGCATCATGTCGTAAAAGATTGTAACCATGGCTCTTTGGTAAGTTGCCCCAGCATTTTTAAGTCTAAAAGGCATTACTTTATAACAAAACGTACCCCAAGTTGTGATAAATGTTATCTTAGCTTTATCATCTTCAAACATTCGAATATAATTATATTCGGAGAATCCATCCATGAATGAGAAAAGATGGTTTTCGACTATATTATTGACCAAGATGTCAATATGAGGCAAGGGGAAATTATCTTTTGGAGTTGCTTGGTTAAGGTCTCGAAAATCCATACACATTCCGACTTTTCTGTTTTTCTTCATTACTAGTACAATGTTAGCTACCTACTCAAGATAATCAAATATTTCGATGAAATCGACCTCTAATAACTTTTTGACTTCTTCCTTAATTTTCAACAAGATATCTGGTCGGAATCTCTTTAGCTTCTGCTTCTTGGGTTTAATATCTTCTATTGCGAGTAAGCGGTGGACTACAATTGATGGACCTAATTCGAGCATATCTTCATAAGACCATATAAATACATCCTGGTATTTAGATAGTAGTGCAGTCATTTCTACCTTCTGTTTTAAATTCCCTCTAATTTTCAATATTTTGGGGATGTCATTAGTTCCAACATTAATGTCTCATTCACTTGAGGGGAATTGGAATTCAATTTCCTCCTTATTCCTTATTACAGCGTTTACTTGGTTTTTTGTCTCCGAATCACAATTCCTTAGGAATCCCTATTTCATGAAATTAAGTAATAGGAATTCCTTAACTTGACCAAAGAATCACGATTACTCACAAAATTTCACATTTTTTTTCAAAAATAACCTCATATCAATTTAATGATGACTACCACCACTATTGCTATTACCACTACCGAGCACTGCTATTACCACTACCGAGCACTACTATTACCACCACCATCGTCGTCGTCGCCGCCGCTGCAACCACTACCTACCATCACCACCAATCACCACCACCATCATCACCACCAACACCATTACCATTATACTGTTATCACCACCATCACTCTGTTGCCACCACTACCATTGTCGTCGCCGCTGCCGCCACCACCACCACCTTTGACTACCACTGTCATCACCACCATTGCTATTGCCACTACCACCGCAACTACCCTTACCCCCCATCCAAGCTACTGCCACTACTACCGCAACTACCCTTACCCCCCATCCAAGCTACTACCCCAACCACCGCTACCACCATCGACCACAAACACCATCACCACTCGTAACCGCCATCGACCATTACCACCTCCTCTGCCCCCACAATTGATTTCCATTACTATCACCTATTACTTTAGAATTACTTGAGAAAAAACAAGGGTATTTTATTCATTAAAGTTATATTACGTGTCTATTCTTATGTTATTTATTAATCTAACTAAATAAAGTAATAGGTATTACACCCTTATTATATTCCTTAAAAATTCTAATTATATTCCTTCTTTATTTCATTCAGTGAAGTGAACGAGTTCTAACTGTCTCAGTCGGCTCATCAATGAAAATTCTACTCATTTCATGTCTTTGCCAGCTTTCTTGCACATCACTATAATCATTGATATCACTCTCGACAACTAACCTAGAAGGGTCAAAAGTGATATCAATATTTACATCACCTATCTACGCGAAGTATTCATGGCCTTTATTCGAAGCATTAAATCTAAGCAAAAAGTATGTAAGGGGAAGAGTGTAAGTAAAGAAGAAGTGAAGAGAAAAGAAAAGAAATTGATTCTTATTTAGAGGAAATTCTTTTGTGTACAACATTATAGAATAAAGGTAATTTTTACAAAACTCTATAAAATATCTAAACCGTAATTCTTCCTTTATCCTAGAGGAAACCTATTGCTATTCATAAGGATGGAGAACCAATTATTCAAGTGTTGAAGCTTATAGGATGGGCCAATTGTTTTATTCCTACTAAAAGTGTCCTTTTTAGCAGATCCTAAAGTCTAGACATCAGCCTGGATAAAAGTTTCTAATAACGGTGGGAAGGTTATTAGGGTATGATACAATCTATTATCTCTTTTGCCCCTCGCTTGCATATTTCACAGCTCATCTACTGGAGTTGGGATATAACCTAGCTTATAAGTACTAACCTGGCCTTCTTTGAATTTTAGCCTCTCATCTTTCTCTTGATTAATAACCATGTACACCTCTTCAAATATTTGGAGCCCAAAGTCCTCCTGCTCCTCAATGCCAATGTAGGGTATGACTGTTTTCTTGTATATTTTGTAATCTTAGTCACCTAGACTCCTTATAACTTAGCCATTTGAGATGAACTTAACCTTTTGACGTAGGCTTGAAGGTATGGCCTTAGCTAAATGTATCCAAGGTCTTCTCAATAAAAGGTTGAAGGTCCTTGGGATGTTTAAGACCTGGAATCAGATGTTGAAAGTCTGGGGGCCAATATCAACCGATAAGTCAATCACCTTTATAATTTCCCTTTTGGATCCATTGAAAGCCTTAACTGTTGTTGAACTTGGTTCAATTACAATCGCATTGATGCCCAATAGATCCAAGGTAGCAAGAGAGCAGAGATTTAATGATGATCTGTTATCGATAAGGACTCTTGCCATGATAATGTTGTTAACCCTCACTATTATGAAGAGAAACTTAGTATGTTAGTTACCTTCTTCACCTAATTCTTTGGTAGAGAAAGAAATTTGATCCATGGTAAGGATAGTTGGTGATAGGCCTTATTCTTTTAGCTGGTATTTCACGAAGGACTTTGACTTCCCTTAATGTTCTGAACAAAGCTTCTCGATGCTATTCCGACGCCATCAATAAACTCATGAGAGATATTTATGCTGGAGTCTTAGCAAGCCGATCCATTATTTTATACTTAATAGACTTGATTATTTTGGTGAAGGCAGACAATCCTTCTTCATATTCCACTAATTTATTGTTTGGCCTTTCTAGTACAATTTTCTTTTTCAAGTCCTCCTTTGGGTCGTAAATTCTACTAGAGCAAGTAATCCCTCCCATAAGTGAGCTCAAATGCCCTTGATTTACTACCTAGTAGTTGAGAGGGGAAATTTTATAATTTTCAAGGGCTAAAGGCACATGGAAAGTATATCTTTTGGTTTGTGGAATTTGTTTTTCCTATTGTTTGTAGAATCTATAAACCTAAGGCTTTCGGTTAGAACTGATCATGTTGATGGTGGGATTTGAGTTATCAAGTATCATATTGATGATGGGACCATGATTAGGCAAGGTTTTGTTGCTGATGTTTGGAATTGGAGCCTCTACGAAGTCTAGTTGGACTGTACCTTCATTAATTAAATCTTGAATTTTATTTCTTATTCTTCAGCATGAGTTTATTTAATGCACTAGATGATATGACACCTTTCATTGGGAGCGTCAGAATGGAGCAGATTATCCTTTCTTAGTTTTTCAAGTATCTGATTAAGAGGAATAGGTATTTTGGTCAACTACCTTAAGGCCATATTGACTTGGCTTTTGAATTGTTACTAAGTTAGTAGAGGATTCGTCCTAAAAGAAACCTAAGTATTGGGCCTAGTATTTGAATTGACCATGCCGATAGTAGCTTCTTTGGGCTTATTTGTGGTGGATTTAGTAGAGGGTGATCTTCTATCTGATGGTTCTTGTAATTTGTTAGAGGAAATGGCACTTTC
Source organism: Lumnitzera littorea (assembly GCA_024138015.1). Lineage (NCBI taxonomy): Eukaryota > Viridiplantae > Streptophyta > Magnoliopsida > Myrtales > Combretaceae > Lumnitzera > Lumnitzera littorea. The sequence continues at coordinate 76,982,422 of JAMXBB010000010.1, forward strand.
AATTCGATACCCTATTACTACCATCTCTACAGAGCTAGAAGAGGCCTACTTGATCAGGTAAGAGAAGTAAGGTTTCTCAAGAGTATCGATAAAAGTTGAAGTTAGTTCTTTCTTGATCATAGGGGTGGATACCCTTGCAGCTAAGGATCTCCATCTTTAGGTGTATTCTTTAAAAGTTCATTGTGCCTCTTCTTTAGGGCAACCAAGTCCATCATGGTTGGTGTCACCTCAATATTGAACTTATATTACTTATAAAATGCCTTAACCAGCTTTTCCCATGTATTTACCTGATTCAGATCCAATTGGGCGTACCAGGTTAAAGGAGGGCCAATTAAGTTATCTTAAAAAGTTTAGACCATGAATTGGTCATATTGCACATATTTGCCCATCTTTCGTACATATAGCTTGGTGTGTAGCTTAGGGCTCCTAGTTCCATTGTACTTATCAAAGTCAAGTACATTAAATTTCTCTAGGAAGCTTCCATAGTCATAAGCAAAGAAGTCTGTTATACCAACTTGCTTGAATCCATCATATCTTTTAGGCATTTTCATTTTCTTAGTGATTTGTTGGGTCAATCGCCTTTTGAGTTCTTTTAATATGTTCTGAGTACCTTCAGGCTTTGAGTTGACTAGAAACGAGGAAGCGTTTGGTTTAAAAGTTGGGTTAACCTTCAAATAGACCCCTTTTATCTCAAAGGATTCAAAGGCCTAGTTGACTTTAAGGTAAGCTTCTTTTGCTTTGAGGGGTGGGGCTTTAACATTCTTTCCATATCAAGCTTTAGAGTTCTCTTCATTTCATGGAGCTATGGACCTAAGCAAGGCAATGCTATCAACAAGGAAGCTCAATTGATCTACACTTTTCCCCACTGTTTGTTCCAAATAGTGGAACCTCAACTTGGTAGGATCGACAATTTCGAAGTTGACACTGCTATTGTTGGTGTTGATGTTGTCGTTTCCTTGGCTGGCCATTTTGGTTTAAGAGTGGGTTCTAATGGGACTTCTCTGAAAGGTTTGAAGCTTAGGAGCTATCTCGACAACTTGGTTTAAGATCACTTCTCAACAAGTTAGCACATGAATATTTTTAAAAGAGACAGATGAAAAACAAATAAATGCATAGGAGTGTAAAGATGCATGACACACGAATGTAGAGAAATAAAATCAACGAATAACTACAAGATGGTAATTTTTATTATTTTGTAGCTTTCAAAGTTCCCTTTTACATTATTTGATAAAGAAAATACATAAGTGATTCACTCAAGCTATATATATAAAAAAATATTGGAAATACTTCAACAAGTATTCTGAGTCGAAATCAAGTAATAAAGAATGATTAAAGTTGTCGATCCCTCAAGAACTAAGAAATTACTAACCCTGTGATAGTTCTTATCAATAGTTAGGCAATCAAGCTTAAATTATGAGTTAACTAATTTCTAATTACCCTAAAACTGTCAAAAAGAAAATTACATTAATTTATCTAAAACGAAGCAATCAATTGAGAATGTGAGAAAAATAGAATCCATCCTAGTTATGCAAATCAAATTGCCATCATATTATATAGATTAATAGTTATACAATCATTTAAGTGAAATTATCATGACTTAAAACTTAAGGACTTAACTTTCAATTAATCGGTCAATTTTCGCATCTCTAATTAATAGTCGACTCTAAATCATAGTCATACATCTCCCAATGCTATGATCAACTAATGCTCTAAATTAACTATCCCTAATGTCTTAGCGAATAATTAATTCAAGACATCGCATTAATCCTTAAATAATTTCCAATTAATCTAATTAACGCCGCTCCCGCATTAGCTAATTAGTTTAATAAACAATTTCTAATAAACCTTATATCAACTCCCGTATTAATAATGTTTCTAACAATTATAACCTTTAGAAAATTATAATTAAAATCATAGAAATTACAATCATGAATTAAGGGTACATCTATTAACCCTATAACATGACTACAATTATCATCTCGGCTTTCTAGGGTTTCATTAATTTCCACAATTAATATTTAGCCAGCCATGGAAATTAAAATAAAAACACATATAACAATAGAATGTGTAAAGAAGTTCATGATTAGAAATAAGAACAAATTACAGAATTGCATAAATAGAAATAGGATAAAAATCACCAATTCTATAATTATGAGGAATTCAAACTTCAATTGCAAACTCCAAGGATGATCTCCATAGCAAGAGCAAAGTCTTTTCAATGATCCATTGAAATATCAAAAGAAAAACTCTTCTAAAATAAAACCCAACTTCTTCTAAGACTTTCTAAGTAAAAGAAAGATAAAAAGTCCTTTCAAATATCAATCACATGTCTATTTATAAAGAAAACAAAGGCTATCTTTCGATTGGTTATTTTCCACTAAAGGCTAGCCATGAAGGCTAGCAATGTTGAGTTTAAGGCCGCCGGTGTAAAGTTCAAAAGCAGGCGATGTAGAGTGTAAGCTAACTGCTTTCAATTTCCAAGTGCTATGTGTTGATTCAAGCTTTCTTCGTTTGCTTAAAACTCTTCCAAATCAATCGTATTTCCACTTTGAATCATCTAAGACCTAAAATATCCAAATGAAATACTTAAGTATTATTTCTTAATGATTTATATAAAATCAATAATAATTATATAATTTACACATTAAAATATGAGTAAAATATGCCTTTATCAATTCCCTCACACTTGAACTTTTGCTTGTCCTCAAGCAAAATAAATAGAACTAAAAAAATCTATCATTGAAAATATAAATTTTCCAATTGCAAATCTAAGCATCTAATATTTCACACTTTCAGACTCACTAATTTGTAATACCTAACGCTTTATCTAAACCAAATATGTGATCAAAGTATTACAATTGAAATTAATAAGTCACTTTAGAGAAAACAAATTTTAATCTAAGCATTTAGCCTAAGATTTCTATTTCAAAAGTAGATACTCAATCCTAAAATGAAAAATACTTATTTAAACTCCACAGCTGTTAATAGGCATATTATCCCTCTAATTGTCCTAATAAACAAGTTAACAACGTAGTGAAAGCATATGGTATCTACTCTATCTCTAAGTTTTCTTCCTTTTTATTACAAGCCTAAGTCATTTCTTAAATCACATTCAAAGTTTCCATGTTTCATTTCCATTTTTTATTTTCCTCTTTTTTTCATTTTTCTTTTATTTTTAGTTTGGATACTAAACTTTACCTTTCTGCCCTTCTCTTTATAGTGAGTGCATTGAGTCGGTACATCCCAGGCTCATCACCCAAGTGACCAGGTTTTAAAGAAACCTCTACAGACTCTTCTTTACTCTAACATTCAAGTTAGGATACTGTTAGCTCAATTACTTGAGTTATTGGAGTAAAAGCTCTAATTTTATAACTTTTTTTTTTTTTGAATGCTTACTAAAATTTTCACTAAGTATTAAAGTGCTGTTAGAATAACTAAAAATAAAATATCCTTACTAACCTTGCATAGAAGTAAACCTATTTACTTTTCACTTAAAGACTCGACTAACTTTTAGACATCAAATTCTAAAGCTAAAAACTAGGTAAATTAGGTTACTAAAGATTTGACTAATTAATTTTAACTAAGTACAAAAATCATAATAATGGTAAGTAGGGCACTTTAGTAAGTCAATTATTCTAGCAAATCACATTTAGATGCTAATAATTTTCTTTGCATAATCTCTAGATTCCAAACAAGAAATTCAAAAATTTAGCCTAAAAATTGCCAGATACTTAAAAATAAATGAAGTTCAAGCTGATAAGGAAGTATAATCGTTTATAAACAAGGCATCAAATGTTATGATATTCAATTGAAACTCCATTTTCAATATTTCCTTCCCTTTACTTTAGAATAGATAGTGTTCACATTATCTCCAATTCAGTGTACAATAGGAAATAAAATAAAATGAAAATTCGCAAAAATAGAATAACCAGTACTTCCCTGGTTTCAAGTTTTCAATAATGGGGAGAATTTTAATTACAATATCATTAAGAAGAGCATCTATTTTAGATTAGACCTATCTCTACAAACACGAAGAAAACAAAAGAGCAAATATAAGATGAAAGTGTACTAAAAAAGTATAAAGTAGAAACAATTATCTAGAGTTACCTAATCAAAGGGGTGCTAAACAAAAATAACCTAACAACAAAGTAAAAAAATAAAAGAGATTATAGAAAAATAAAAAAAAAAAACAAAAAATAAATAAATAAATAAACTAGAAAAATATTAGAAAGGTACGCAAGGCTCTAACTATCTTGCTTTGTGCTACTGGTCTCCTCACTAGAAATCTCATAGTGTAGTTGCTCTGCAGCTACTGGCTAGAAACAAAACATAATGGACTTTAGCATATTAAATATAGTAGTCTAGAACTTCTTGTTCTTCTTGAATTTCCTCTTGGACTTCCCTAATATTGCACTCAACTGCTCATAATTACTTACTAGAGGAGGAAGATGGGATGTAGAAGCTCTAGCACTTAGAGGATTTTTAGGAATATCCTCCTCATTAATTGGATTTGACCTATTGTTTATCTTAAATAATCCTTAAAGGATGCAGCTAAAATAGGTTTACAAGGAATAACCTCATCCCCTTTAAGTTGTTGAAAAATCCCCATTCCTTTCAACAATACTGTAATATAACTACCACAAAATATAACCTGAGTCCTAGTATCGTCTACTTGTCTATAAATGAAATAAGTCACTTTTACCCCCAAGATCAATATGATACTTAGAAATCAAGCTGTACAAATAAAACATATCAAAATTTGCTACCTTGTTGTGGTTGCTTTTCTTACATCCCGCTTTGGTTGAATCAGCTAGTACTAGAATCTTTCAACAGTCATATCATTGGGCCAGGAGTTGGGCAAATTCACCTCTTCCTCATCATAATATCCTAAAAAATAACTAATCTAATTGAGTTCAATTACATGAATATCACCATATGCCTGGAAGGTGATAGTAGACATTTTGCTACCTCTCTCTAACTATAAAGTAGATAAAAACTTGATTGTAATATTTTTAAATGTAGGTTCCTTCATCTTAAAGAATCTAAGCCATGTCTTGTCTGGTAAAATTTGTTGAATCCTATCATCCATCTCATATTCGTGCAATAGAGCCCAATCCAAGTATTAATGATTCATGAAAGTCATCTTTTGTAACTTCTTCTTCCTCTCTTTTACATAATCATGATGTGATAGCAAATCTCTGCTTGTGCTTCATGAAGATGAAGAAGCAGTTGTCTTTTGCTTCTTCCTTTGTGGTTAGAGCTTCTTGGGTGGCATAGTAGAGTTGGGGGGCAAATCTGAAATGTAGGAGACTAAGGTAAGGGTTGAAGATGAGAGTGAATGTGTATGCAAAGGAGTGAAGGAGAAGGAAAGGTCAGGTGAGAGAAATTTAGAGAGAGAGGAAAGGAAGAGTGAGAAGTCGGGTGAGGAAATGAAGAGAAGAGAGAGAAAATTAAACCGTTGTGCTTTATATCATGGTATGTATGTCGGCCATCTATACCTATATGTCGGTGGTGATCATGGCCAGTGTAAATAGGAAGGCTAGTAGCTTTTAGTTCAAAATGCTAGCCTTTAATTTAAAATTTCGTGCATCTCTTTTTTTTTCTTTTTATTTTTTTTTTCTTTAAAGGCCGACAGCCTTAAGTTCAAATGGCTGGCCTTTAAAAAAAAATTTGGGAAATAATAAAAAAAATAAAAATTAATTGAGTTAGATGTTGGATTGCCTCCCATGAAGCACTTAGTTTATAATCGCTACCCCGACTTTTCCAATCCTTACAACGAGTTGGTGCCTAGCACGATAGTAGTGTTACTATCCATGTTTTCCCCTTTATAATAGTGTTTGAGGAGGTGACCATTTACTTTAAAAGTTCAATTATCTCCTACCTTTAACTCAACTGTACCATAAGGAAAAACATTAGCTATTTCAAATGACGTAGACCATTGAGATTTTAACTTACTTGGGAACAACTTCAGTCGAGAGTTATATAATAAAATTTTTTTACCAGGCACAAACTTTAGTTGTTGGATGTTCATATCATGCCATCACTTGGCTCTCTCCTTGTATATTCTAGTATTTTCATATGCTTCTTCTCTACTCTCATCTAGCTAGTTCAATTAGAGCAACTTCTTTTCACTTACACTTACAGCTTGTAAATCAAAGTTAAGGTATTTTATGGCTTAGTATGCTTTGTGCTCAAACTCTACAGGTAGGTGATATGATTTACCAAAAACTATTTTGTATGAGGACATTCTTATAAGGGTTTTAAAAGTTGTCTTATAAGCCTACAATGCATCATCAAGTTTTAAAAACCAATCTTTCCTAAATGCATTAATAATCTTTTCTAAGATATGCTTTATTTCCCTATTAGACACCTCAACTTGTCTACAAGTTTGTAGATGATATGGGGTAGCAATTTTATGTGTAACTCTATATTTTGATAGCGATTTTTCAAACTACCGATTACAAAAATGCGATCCCCCATCACTTATAATGGCTTTAGGTAACCCAAAATTGGAAAATATGTTCTTTTCAAAAAATTTAATTACAATCCCAGCATCATTAGTTTGTAGAGCAACTGCTTTTACCTATTTTGACACATAATCTATATTGAAAAAGATAAGGGAAAGGGACTCATGAAGTAGCTTCCCCATACATCAGAAAGCTTAATTACAAGAATGTTATTTTGTGGTAATTCATATCTCCTAGAAATATTGCTAATCCTTTAGCATTGAGCATAAGACATAACATAGTTCCTACAATCACTAAACAAATTAGGCCAAGAAAATCCACAAGATAAAATCCTAGTTGTAGTTCTTTCCACACTAAAATGGCCTTATGCTTCTTTAAAATGATAGTACTAAATTATGATAAGCCGTTTGGTTTTAGGCACATAATGTTTAATTACTTGGTTAGCACAACTTTTAAACAGATACAGTTCGTCCTAGAAATAAAATTTCACATCATGTAAAAACCTCTTTTTCTTTTGAAATGAGAAACCGTATGGTATGATTTTGCTAACTAGGTAATTGACTATATTAGCATACTAAGGTAATCCTTGGATCTCTACTACATACAACTATTCATCAAGGAAGTCATTAATGGATGGCTCTAAATAATCAGATTCTAAACGAGATAAATGATCGGCAATCATATTTTCAATTCTCTTTTTATCTTTGATTTCAATGTCAAATTCTTACAGTAGTAAGACCTAAAGAATTAACCTAAGTTTAGCATCAGCTTCACTAAACAAATATTTCAGAGTAGCATGGTTTGTTTATACTATGACCTTAGAATTAATTAGATAAGGCCTAAACTTGTCACATACAAAAATGACTGCAAAAAGCTCTTTTTCTATTGTGGCATAGTTTCTCTAGGCCTCATTTAACATTCTACTAACATAGTATTTTACATGAAATAACTTACCTCTCCTATGCCTTACTATTACTCCTATAGCATAGTCGCTGGCATCACACATCAACTCGAAAGGAAGCTCTCAATTAGGTGCAACGATCATTGGTGCCGACGTAAGCTTCTCCTTCAATAGATTAGATGCCTGCAAACAACTGTCATAAAAAATAAAGGTAGAATCTTTTTCAAGTAAATTACAAAGAGGTCTAGAGATTTTAGAGAAATCCTTAATAAATCTCCTGTAGAAGCCAGCATGTCCTAAGAAGCTCCTAACTCCTTTGATTGAGGTGAGTGGTGGCAACTTCTCTATTATCTCCACTTTTGCCCTATCAACTTTAATCCCCTTTTTTGACACTGTGACTTAAGATTATTTCCTCTCTTATTATAAAATGACATTTTTGCTAGTTCAGAAGTAGATTAATCTCCTTGCACCTTTTAAGTATATAGCTTAAATTAGTCAGACATGAGTCAAATGACTTCCTAAAAACCAAGAAGTCATCCATAAATATTTTGATAAAATCTTCTAACATATTAGAAAATATAGACATCATGCATCTTTGGAAGGAAGCGGGTGCATTATAGAGACCAAAGGACATTCTCCTAAAGGCAAAAGGCCATAAGGACATATAAACGTGGTTTTTTCTTGGTCCTCAGGTGCTAGATGAATTTGATTACAACTAGAATAACCATCTAAAAAACAATAATAGTCATGCCTTAAAAGTTTTTCTAACATCTGATCTGTGAAAGAAAAGGGGGAATGGTCATTATAAGTGGCATCATTAAGTTTTTTATAATCTATACAGACTCTCCACCCAGTTACAGTGCAAGTAGGGATTAACTCATTAACTTCATTTTTAACCATAGTCATACCACCTTTTTTTAGCACTACCTAAATGGGACTAACCCACTTACTATCTGAGATAGGGTAGATAAAACCTGCATTCAGTAATGTGAGCACCTCTTTCTTTGCTACCTCCTTGAGAGTTAGGTTAAGTTGTCTCTATAGTTATACTGTGGGTTGACACTCTACCTCCAGTAATATCTTATGAGTGCAAATTAAAGGACTAATCCCCTTGATACCAACGATAGTCCATCAATGGCTTTTTTATGCTCTTTCAGAACTCTTAGAAGCTGTTGCTCCTTATCACCTATCAAAGAAGAGGAGATGATTATTGGAAAAGTATCATTGGTTCCAAAATAAGCATATTTCAAATAACTAGGTAATGGTTTAAGTTCAAGTACCAAGGGTTGTGTCAATGAGGGTATTAGCTTCTTCTCACTGGTGCCTAGCTCCGCATAGTATTGAGCTTTAATTTCTAACACCTGTTCCATGGGTTCTTCCTCAAGCTCATCATCATCGCTCTAATCATCCAAATCCCTAAGAACTGATTCTATGGTATCCAATCCAACTTTCTCTTCTATGGACTTACTAGTAATCTCATCAATAACATCAATAGTGTAATAGGATTTACAATCATCAAATTGTTTTATGGCTTCATAAACATTAAAAGTTACTTGATCATCTATAACTCTTAAAGTAAGCTTACCCTATTCTACGTCTATCAATGCCTTACCTGTTGTAAGAAACGATCTGCCAAGGATCATGGGTACCTCTCTATCCTCTTCTATTTCTAGGACTATAATGTCAAATGGGAAGATAAATTCATCGACCTTTACCAGGACATTCTTTATAATACACCTTTGGATATTTGATACTCCTATCAGCAAGTTGTAAGGTGACATGGGTCCCCTTGCAGTCTCCAAGTCCCAATTGCTTAAAAATGGACAAAGGCATTAAATTTATACTTGTACTAGAATCAATAAGAACTTTATCAAAATGAAAATCTCCTATAGTGCAAGGAATAGTAAAACTCCCCTGATCTCTTCGTTTTCTCGGCAAGTTAGATAAATTTTTCTAGAGGATCATAAAGCACTCCCTAATAAGCATCACAAGTTCGTTCCCATCAATCTTTCTCTTTTTGGTGAGCAAATCCTTCATAAATCTAACTTATGAAGGCATCTACTGAAGTGCCTTTCTAAAAGGAATGTTGATTTGTAACTTCTTGAAAACATCTAGGAATTTAGCGAATTAGGTGTATAGCTGCTATTACTTTAGTCTTCTTAGAAAAGGGACAAGAAGAACATACAGTTTCACTTCTGATGACTTCTGCTTTAGTTCTTCTGCCACCTATTTCTCTCTTCCTTTCTTTTAGTTTTCCTCCTTTTCTTCAACTTATCTATCGACTATTTCAACTTCCTTTCCTTTCCATTCCTCAACATTATTGCATTGACACCTTTGGGATTCTCTTCGGTATTGCTAGGTAAAGACCTTGATGGTCTATTACTCACCTGTTAAGAGATCTGACTAATCTAATTCTCTAAATTCTGAATATTGGTCTGTTGATTTTGTAACATGGTGTTAGTCTTTTGCATATAACTCAGCATGAGCTCTTCCATTCTAGACTGATTCTGTAGAGGTGGAGCATTCTTAGTAAGACTCTACTTCTAGAATTCAAGTGGTAGTTTAAACGCATTATTCTCATTCCTCCATGAGAAATTTGGATGATTGTGCCTTATATGTATTTGAATATAGACCTTGATTACCTCGTTGGAAATTGTTGACAAAGTTCATCTGCTCTCCACTAGCTGAAGTTGAGGGATTCCTAAATAGGCACTCAAAAGTCAAATGTAGTCCTAAACATATCTTACAAAAAGCAATAAGATTAGCATTAAAAGACTGTGTTAAGGTGAGTTTACTTACCTAGGTAGTGAAAGCTGAGATCTAAGCTGTTAATTGAGACATAATGTCATTGTCATTGACCAATGCCACTCTTGATTTGCTTCTCTTGTTTTGCCAATTATGTGCACTGGAGGACATCTTTTTTATCAATGCACTTGCTTCATCATAAGTCTTGCCCATTAGAGCATCTCCACTTGCAACATCTACTAAAGACCTCAATGTCTCATCCAAATTAAGTTAGAAAATCTCAATCAGGAGATTATCTGGCAAGCCATGATGTGGGTATTTTCTGATCGACTCCTTGAATCTCTCCCATGCCTCATAAAATGACTCCCCACTAAACTTAGTAAAGTCGGTGATATCACTCCTCCGTTTTGCAGTCCTGGTTGGTGGGAAAAATCTCTTTAGAAACTTCGATGAGAGATCAGCCCAACTAGTAATAAACTCTTGTGATAGTGAATGGAACCAAGCTCTAGCTTTATCCCTTAGTGAAAAGGGAAAGAGCTGTAGTCTGATAACCTTATTAGTAACATTGTTCACCTTCACTGTATTACCGTATTGGAGGAATCCTATACTATGCTTATCGGGGCTCTCATTTGGATATCCTCCAAACTGATTTGTCTGAACCATCTAAATAAGTGATGATTTCAGCTCAAAGTTGTTGGCCTGAATGGTATGCCTCCTTATGGCAGACCCCATAACAGTAGGTAATGTCTAATTATTATCATCGTAGCCTACCATCTCTTCTCTCCTTCTTTTGTTCTCTCTTCTCAACTGATGCAAGGTGCACTCTATTTTAGAATCTAGTACTAAAATTTCAACACTTCTACTCCTGCGTATAAAATACTTATAAAGAGAACAATAAATAAATAAATAAATAACACATGTTGTAAAGTGTACCTAAATTACTAACAGAACTAAAAGGTTTAATATTTCCACTCCTCAACAATGGTGCCAAAAACTTGATCCACTTAAACTATATATATATAAATATCGCGAATACTTCAACAAGTATCTTAGGTTGAAATCAAGTAATAAAGAATGAGTAAGGTTGTCGATCCCTTGAGGAATAAGAAATTGCTAACCCTATGATAGTTCTTATCAATAGTTAAGCAATCAAGATTGAATTGTTAGTTAACTAATTTCTAATTACCCTAAAATTGTCAAAAAGAAAATTACATTAATTTATCTAAAATAAAGCAATCAATTGAGAATGTGAGAAAAACAGAATCCATCCTAGTTGTGCAAATCAAATTATCATCATATTATATAGATTAATAGCTATACGGTCATTCAAGTGAAATTATCATGCCTTAAAACTAAAACTTAAAGACTCAACCTTTAATTAATCAATCAACTTCCACATCTCCAATTAATAGTGGACTCTAAATCACAATTACACATCTCCCAATGCTACGATTGATTAATGCTCTAAATTAACTATCCCTAATGTTTTAGCAAATAATTAACTCAAGACATCACATTAATCCCTAGATAATTTCTAATTAATGTAATTAATGCCACTCCCACATTAGCTAATCAGTTTAATAAAGAATTTCTAACAAATCCTATATCAACTCTCGTATCAATAGTGTTTCTAATAATTATAACCATTAGAAAATTATAATTAAAATAATAGAAATTGTAATCATGAATTAAGCGTACATCTATTAACCTTATAACATGACTACAATTATCATCTCGGCTTTCTAGGTTTCATCAATTCCCACAATTAATACTTAGCTAGCCATGGAAATTAAAATAAAAATACATATAACAATAGAATTTGCAAAGAAGTTCATGATTAGAAATAAGAACAAATCACATAATTGCATAAATAGAAATAGGATAAAAATCACCAATTCTGTAATTATGAGGAATTCAAACTTCAATTGCAAACTCTAAGGATGATCTCCATAGCAAGAGCAAAGGCTTCTCAATGATCTATGAAATATCAAAAGAAAAACTCTTCTAAAATAAAACCCAACTTCTTTTAAGACTCTCGAAAAAGGCCTTTCAAATATCAATCACATGTCTATTTATAAAGAAAACAAGGGCTATCTTTCGATTGGTTATTTTCCACTAAAGGCTAGCCATGAAGGCAAGCGGTGTTGAGTCTAAGGCCACCGGTGTAGAGTTCAAAAGCCGGCAATGTAGAGTGTAGGCCAACTCAAGGCCAGCTACCTTCAATTTCCAAGTGCTGCATGTTGATTCAAGCTTCCTCAGTTTGCTTAAAACTCCTCCAAATCAATCATATTTCCACTCTGAATCCTCCGAGACCTAAAATATCCAAATGAAAATACTTAAGTACCATTTCTTAGTGATTTCTATAAAATCAATAATAATTCTACATAATTCACACATTAAAATATGAGTAAAATATGCCTTCATCAATAAGAGGAGTATTCCTATCTCTAAATGTTCTTCTAGCGCTTGGCAGGTATTCCCTTTTTCTATTTATCGAGTCTTGCTTGTGCTTCCATCCTCTTTTCTAGGCTAGGCTCTTCTATTTCTTCAAGTTCTTTAAGCCTTTTTTGGGTCATTCTCAATTGATGTTCTAAGGCCCAAGAACATTGTCTTGATTCCCGAAAGAGATCCTCCCACATGTCCTACTCTTCATAGATTACTTTTACATGAGCTTGAACTTGGTTTATATAGGTCTTAATTTCAAGATCAAGTTTAGCTGATGCGGATTGGATGATTTCTAGATCTCTCATGTCTTATAGAGTTGATCGTATAAGTATTCTTTGGTAACCCTATGCTTATCCACTTCTCTTAGCTACTTTCCTAAATCGATGTTTAGGCTGACAATCCTTGTTTCCTATAACTATTTGATTGCCTAGAGTTTGGACATTTTCTGTAGTAGTGGAATCTAAAGGTCCTCATAATCTAAGGTCGTGATATCCAATGAAGGCCTATATATTATATCTTGGATACCTTTAAATTATCTGATCATATTGTTAAGGTAATAGCCTATGCACAATTTCATCCCGATCAAGGGTATTGCTTGATAATTTTTGTAGACTGAGGTTACCCTTTTAAAGTTGCTCCATCTTGTTGTCTACAAGATATCAACGACTTAGAAATTTTGCAATACTTTTACCCAGCAGTAAATGAACTTTCCTTTTAGGAGATGGACCTCATTAACAAAAGAATCAATCAAATCAATATTATGAGCAAATTCTTCTTAGATCGGATTAGATCAAGCCCATAACACTTCATGTGGCTCACAAACCATACTGTTAGTAATGCCATGTTAGTCTTTATTTTGCCATTATTCTTTTCTTTCAAAATGTTAAGGCTTATAATTTGTTTTGTGGGGAAGGCCGGTATATATGATTTGCCTTCAAGAAATCGGTCCACTAACTTAGTGACCTTCAAATGGATGTAAACCTTTCCATTAAAGAATAGGAGAGTCCCGAATGCAGTTAGGATAAAGGCTTTTATTTTGTTCTATCTCTAATATTTGAGATTGCCATAGAAAATGCCCCATTTGTTGGATTTAGGCTCAATGGTGAACTAAGCTTTTAAGTCTTACAATTTGATGCAGTTCCCATTACAACTTTTGAGGGCTTTTTTTCACTTCAGCTTTTCTAATCCTTAGAAATCTTGAAAAGGCATTTACTAGGTCAACTTCCAAATTTTAGGTGTATATACTTTCTAAGGAATAGGCTTAAAGTAATTAGGTGTACTCTTTAAGTGTTAGACTAATCAACCCAACTCGAAAAGCTACTTCCTCGAGTTCCTAAAAGTTGGTTAAGGCATTAATTAAATTATTCTCTATTTTTACCTTGGGAAGCGATAGAATGGGCTTGATCTTGTTGATGATGGTCTCTTGTTCCCTTATATTAAAGTACCGAAACCATTGGTCTATGATAGGCTTGGAGCTAATGGGCTTACCAATGAACTTTGCCTTAAAGTAGACGGAGTTGGATGAACAAGTCATTTTCTAATCTGAATTACAAAAGAAAAAATATGTTATAAGATTAACCGATCGTTATTTACAATAAACGAAACCTATTTATAGCAATTCTATGTTTACAACATATTTCCAAGGAAAATCAAAGAAACTCTAAGCCATAATGTATTTTCATTCACATCTTGCTTGATTATTTATCAAGTCCAAACATTATGAATGCATAAAGGGTAGGTTCTACAAGTCCTTAAGCTTGTACGATCTTACTTGTTAAAGAACACTTTTATTAGTCACATCAAGCTTAAGTAGGGGTGGCTTAATCAACCCCGAGTAGTGGTTATACCACAATACCTAGAGCCTATACAATGGCCCTCCCATCCTAGGGTCTTAATACAATCTAGGTTTGATTGTTTCTATCACACGTTTGTAGAAAAATAAATCATGCCCTTGAAAATAAACAAAACCTACAAAAATGTTAATTACGATATAAATAATAACCAATTAATAAATAAATAAGTAAATAAATTACACTTAGTAAGGTGATTTTTAGAGATTAATTTTAATTTTGAAAAGTTGAATGGCTAACCCTTTTGACGTTCCTAATAGAGTCGCCAAGTTATCAAGCCTAGTTGTTCTCCTAGTTTTTTAAATTAGTCTTTTTTAAACTAATTAATATTAAACCCTACCCATTTAATACTAACCATTGACGAAGGTTTAAAGAAAATCGATTTTTTGAAAATGTTTTTGAAGTCGTCACCTAACCGGAATCAAGAAAAAGAGTTGAATTGGTTAGAATTTAGTTACTGGTCTTTTTCAATAAAACCAATTTTGTAAACAATTTTAAAAACTAGAAAAACAGGTCTTAGGGTTAGGATTTTTAAACTCTTATGGATACCATTAACTTTCTAATTTTAGTCTTAATCTTAAAAGTCACCTTTCAAAATGACTATTCTAAAAAGCGACACTCAATTATTGGTTAATGAATTGAATAATTTCAAGCAATTTAAACTAAAAATGGAAAAATAGGCTTTTTTTTCATTTTTTATTGTTACCCCAATAAGTGTCTATATGCCGGATATTCAGAATCAGACGTACATAATTTTTTTTTGTAAAACTTTACTGTATTAGATTCGTTTTAATTTTGAAAATACGTCAAGTTTATATTTTTAAGTAGATTTGATTTTATTAAGAAAGATTTAAAAGGTCTTAAATTCAAGTTTCATTTTTGGAAAATTCTAGAAAAGATCTTAATTTAGAAAATGATCCTTTATTTTTATTTTAGAAAACCGATTTTCTATGTGGTAAAATAGTTTTTTTTTTTACTAACCTATTTTTATCTTATTTTTATTATTATTGTTATTATTCGTCATTATTTCTTCCTTAAAAGGAAGAAAAGAAAAACAACAAAATCGAGCTTATTCCTTTTTTACTCTCGGTTTTTTTTCTTTTTCTTTTTTTTTATTTCTTTTTCTTTTTTTCTTTTATTTTATTTATTATTACATGAGTGATAAATAAAATAAAATATAAAAAAAAGGGAGCGGACTAGGTTGGCTTTGGATCAGCTTGGTTCAATTTAGTAGGCTCAGGTTGGCTTTGGTCAACTCGATCAACTTCGGCTAGCTCCGATCAACTTCGATTGGCTCCGGTTGGCTCAGATTAACTTGGAAAGTTAGATTAGAGTGTCGAATCTAGGGTTTTTGAGTGTAAGGAATCCGATGGTGGTGGTGATTTTTATCGAAAACTGCTATAGAAGGCGATATTCGTAGAGAGAAAAAAATTTTGTAGAGAGAGAAAGTATAGTGTATGTGCTCATTGGAGAGATTCTTGTGCTTGTATGTTTTGGAAATGAAGAATAAGCCCTTATTTATACTATAAATATAAGGCTTAAGCTTGAAAAGTTGAGAAAATTGAATTAAATCGTCGAAATTCATTAATGGGTTTAACCCAAAAAATGAAAATCTTTTTCCTTTTTTGAGCTCGATTTTAATTGCATAAATGATTGGATTTAGATGGGTTTGAGGGTGAATTAAAAAATAGGCCATGTGTGTTAAACAATTTCATTATTAATTTGATAAAATCATGTAATAAAATCGATAAAAAATGATCCCGAAATGGCCTGACCAAGAAAGGAAGAAAACTAGAATTAGGGGAAAAAAATAGGGGAGGAAGAAGAACTGGAGGGGGGCATAGATCATGTGAGAGACACGTGCCATGCGCTCCTATGCATGCGTGTATTGTATGTAGGTAATTAAAAAAGAAATGGGGCACGCTTTCCTATTGCAAATAGGGCTTTTTTCCCTGTTCAACTTTTTAAAAAAATGGACTAGGTTTTTTTAAACCTAGTTCGATCCACTTCTTTTATTTATTTATTTATACAATAAATAATAATTAAAAAATAAAAATAAACCAAAAGATATTCTAAATTTCCTTTTTTTTAACTTTCTTAAATTCTCTATATTTTTTTATATTTTTCCTAATTTAGGACCCTTTATCCTATTTTAAAAATTTTGAAAAAATAAAAAGGAGACAAAAATGGATGTTTATAATAATATACATATACGTATAACTAAGAGTATACCGTAAGAAAATAGTATTTTATTAGATATTAATGAAGAAGTGATTATGTTTTTTATTCAGATAAATAGTTAGAGTATACTATAAGTATTGTAGGTGTGATAGTACAAATGCAAGAGTCACATACGTACTATGTACCAAATCGTACTACACACCACCAATGAATAACTTGAGTTACATATATAGGATGATTAAATGAGGTAGGATAAAAAGGAGTAGACAATTCAAGTAAGGATCTAATACAGGATGTGATAAGTGAATGAGTTGGATAGCATCAAACTCCACTGTTTATAATGAACGAGGTATATGTTCTTAAGGAGGTTAAGTGCTTGATTCATTTTAATAGGTGTTAGTTAGGGCTTTTCTTCTATCCAAATGAGGGAGAAGATAAGGTATTTATAGAATATGATCATTGATCTTATCCATTAAATTAAGATGATGATAAATAGCTTGGATTAATCCCTTCCTTTAATATACCTTAAGTGGGTGCTCTTTATGGGTTCTAAGCCTAGTAAGGCCTCATTTAATGTGCGAGCCAAATTAAGAAGGGTTAGTCTCGAACAGGTTAATCTAAAGAGCTTTATTTCAAACCCATCGTGCCACATTTTCCTTGATAATCCCCAAAACATATGAGTTTAACTCTTTGAGCCCTATCATCTTAACTTATAAAGTCAAATCCAATAATTATTAGGTTCAAAGCACATGAATTGAATTTAATACTCTACAAGTATAGCATCATTTCCTAAGTATTGTACTTTTATAATGTACATATACATATGCATATAACTAAGAGTATAATATAAGAAAATGTATTTTATTGAATATTAATGAAGAAATTGAATTTGTTAGTTATTCAGATATATAGTTAGAGTTTTTCCTATTCAAGCAAACTTAGGCATGTCGTCAAAAAAATCTGAAATTATATACATTTGAAAAACATAGCAAACAAGCCACGTACTTATGCTTTCGCACTCGGATCTTAGTAAAATGACCAAAGTACCCTTAAAGGTCAAAGCCTATTAACATTTGGCATGGATGTACAATTCAAATTATCTAGATCATGTCGATAATACAAATATATTGTGGTGAAAAATAAATAGAGAAAGAGATCAAGAAATCAAGCTCTATTTGACATACAGTTAGGATGCTTCTTGTAATTAAGATTGAACCAATATCAAATATTCAATTGCATGGAGAAATTAAGGTCAATTTCCTACTCATGCATTATTACATCGATTTACGTGGGATCTTACTGAAAAGTAAAAACTATTCTTCGAATCTCTCTTCATAATCAGAGATAGATCCATGGGGTCCAAGGGCCCTGGCTCCTAGACTCAAGAAAAAATTAATTATACAAATTTAATGAAAATGAAAAATTATATATACTATATGTATAATTTAAGAGTTAAACTTGGTAAAATGGTGTATATAGCTTAGTCGTTGAGTTTGTTTTTTAGAAATACTAGGTCATAGGTTCAATTCCCATAACAGTTTTTTTACTTTTTTCTTCTATGCATTTATTACTATATTGTTTAAATAACATTTTCATTTTTTCCTTTTCTTTTTTTTTTTTGAATTACCAGTGACATAAAATTCATTCATAATAAAAATAACTAAATTATCTTGAATTGCTGTTTATTTAATATTTTTATATCATAATAATAATTACAATACTAATGTTATAAATATTCTAGCTTATTGTATAACATACACATAAATAATAACAATACATTACTTGATATGATTTTCTTCCAATTTTTATTATAAAAGTGAATGTAAATTATTGAATTATTAATCACCTATCATTTACATTGAAATTAATAATTTTTGTAATATTGCTAATGATAAAATGTTGTAGTGTCATCATTCAAAAAAAAAAACAAATAAATAAAAAATTAAATCAAAGAATGCTTATATTAAGACAAAGATAATTGGATGAATTAAAAGGGTTTCACATTATAGGACTTTGTACTACATGTATACCATGTAGACATTCTATTGGGTTATGTAGGAAAGAATGAATAAATAGGATATGAAAAAAAATAAATAAATAACAAAGAATTAAGAGAGAATGGATTCTATTTGTGCTCTACCTAAAATCAATCCTTTGTTATACCCTTCATTTAGTTCCTTGAGACAAGACCTTTATTGGTTGAAAGATGAATTAAAAGGGTTTCATATCGTGGAACATAGTACTACACATATATCATGTAGATATTCTATGGGGTCATGTGTGAAAGAATGAATAAATAGAATGTAAAAATAAATAAATAATGAAGAATTAAGGGAGATTGGATTACATTCCTACTCTACCTAAGATCAATCTTTATTATATCCACTATTTAGCTCATTGAGATAACACCTTTGTTTAGGTCTTTCAACCAACTAATTAGACTTTTCAAGTTATCTATTTGATACATTTATGAAATATTAACATTATTTTTTAATGAGAAAGGACACAATATAAACAAATAAAAAATATGTTGTTTTTTTTGGACTCTATTTATGTTTAACTCTTTTAAGTACTTTTGTGTTAAATTTGATTGATGATAAAATCTTATGAGTTTTATTTATTAGTTTAATTTACTTATAAATTAATGGTCAAATTTCATTTAATATTTGTTACAATGAAAACAAAAGAAGTTTATTCTTTTAATTTAATAGAACATGTATCGAATACTCTTAATTATTTTTTTTTAAATTTAAAAATTTCTTCTTATTAAATATTGGAAAGTGTTGTGGTAAACTTGTTCACAAAACATTTTTATATGAAGAATGCGTAAAAGCAATCCTAATTGTAATTTAAATATAGTAAGTTCCCCACCCAATTTTACAATTCTGCGTCCGTCCCTATTCATAATCATAATACTGAAGTGTTGAATATGCTATACGAAATTTCAAGCTAAAAAGGAGCTTATTATACCGGCCATGCATGAGTCTAAAGTTAGACCAATTTAACGTGAAAATTCGGGGATTTTCTCAATTGAGTAAATTTATTTGTCAAATTGCAAATTCAATTGATAAACATGAAATTAAGTATGATATCAAGGTATCAGAAATTTTTTAAGTCCGGTTAGATGGAGAATCGATTCACGTTGAAGTGCCTATGCGTAATATCAAGTTGATGCTCGTCCGAACTTCATACTCCAAAGAAAAACACGAACAAATGAAGATCAAAGTTTTAGGGAGTTTTCCCATATCTTAGAACGGGTTTGGATAATTCAAATGAGTTGCGATTATATGATAATGAGGTAGCCTAGAGTTTTAACACTTATATCCAACTAGGGCAATTTGGGTTCAAAATTCGACAATTGTTGGAACTCAATTTTGTCTTGTTTTAGTAATTTTTAGGGTCTTGTAAATGATTCGGGTAAAAATATATAATTTGGTACTAATTAGTTATGGTGTGAGATTTTAGAGCAATTGAAGTTTAATGCGCAAAAATTCTATGTAAATTGTCCAATTTTGAACAATTAATTTCACTAGTATTATTCTGTTAACTTTAAGCTTCTTGTCATAAAGCTTAGAGAAATTTGGAAAATATTCACATCAACTCTAGTTCCGGTGCAAATATCCTGAATGTGATTTTCTCAAATTTTACACTCTAACTCCTATAAGACAAGTTTTCTTTGTTTCCACTTTCCACCAAAAAAATAAAATTTTTGTTTACACTTAAATATTATTTCTAAAATAAGAATTTATTTCAAATTTTATTTTGTTATCAACTAAATCTTGTTTAGAAGTTAGTGTATTACCTTCATTAAATCAACTGTAGATACTTCTCCTCCATCTTTTTCTTAGACTCCTCTTTAGCTTTTTCTTCACGAATAATTACCCAATTGTACCTTTACATATTTTAGATCATTATTCCTTAGTCGGGTGTTCTAGCGTCTAGACTACATGTAAGTATGTCTTTAGAGGTGCAACTGTCCTTTAGATAGATAAGTTTTAATTTAGTAATCATATTAGAATCACTGACAAAATTTTCTAGTATTCATCATGATAATTCAATAAATTCGAATGTAAAGCTAGAGTATATGTACCTTCACCTGTTTACTCTAGTAACTTAGATAGTCCTAAATATCTTGGGCTCAGATCCCCTTTTTAACTTCAAATCGCCTTGGCTTTTAAATGAACTCATCTATACGTATGAGTATTTACCTATTATTCAAATTCCAAGTCCTTTCCACTTCATACCTGCCAAACTATGGCATTCCTAAGTCTCCTTCATCTTTTGGCTTTAACTTATAAGTTCTAATTCATTTATTGATTAGTTATTCTTCGTATTTCCAACAAACTACGATTGGCTTTTCCATGAAGCTGCTCTTTAAAGACCTTATGTTGGATACTAATAAAAGGAGTGGCTAGAAAGGCAATTAAAGAATGAGTAGGCGACAGGTAAAAAGAATAATAAGGTAAGGTAGCTAACTAGCTTTCCAACCCACTCTCAAACGTAGCCATTTATATAATTGACCGGTAACTTATTATTATACGGTTCTCTAATGATGAATGTGTAGACCCAGTTCTGATTTTCTTAGTTTTACGATAGTACGGATCTACTAGTTTAGTATCTTCTCCTACAAAACGCAAAAGTATGAACAGAACTTTTTACGATGGGTAAGTAATGTTTTGGGTACGAGACTTTTATTCATCACTTGACATACATACAGTCAACGCACTCATCTTTATACCATTGTTCCCCATACGCGCACATTTCATTGAAAATCCAATTTCCGATAATCAATGAAAGTATGCTTCCTTTTCTGTCAATTCTTGACCCTTGTTTGTTCATAATTGCTTAATTATTACTGTCTGTTGTCGGCTTTTCTGTAGTTTTACCCATCATGAGTTAAATATCTTTCGTTCTGGACTAACGTAGCTTTCTTCCTCAGAAAACGTACTTGCAAGCCAAATTATTCTATCTCATTTTTACCATTTTTCCATTTCATTTTTCATTTTCGTTGAGATAGGCTAAAAAAATAAATATAATAAAAATTAAAAAAATAAAAATAAAAATAGAGTTATATCATATCGAGTTAGTTCGAGTTGTATCGTATAAAGTCGAATCGTAGTATGATACGATTGTTTAAAATCGAATTAAATAATGATGTATGATTAATTTAATAAATCTTAAGTTGTTGGAAAATTAGGCTTTATTAAAATAGTTTTGGCTCAGTATAATTTAAAGAAAATTTTTATCTAAATTATATTTGACTAAATTAGATTTATAAAGTGGATTATTAAGTTAAATTAAAGTAGATTAAATTGAGCCTTAAAAAATAGAAAGCTCGAATTAAATAGAGTTTCTAAAAGATAATTTAAATTTTTGAAGAATCGTTATCGTATCTTTAATAAAAAAATATACGATCGAGAGTTTATAAATAGCACATCAAACATGGGGAGGATTTTTTTTATATATTCCTACAATTAACTCCATAAGCCAACCGAAACCCAATTCTTTGATGACTTCCATGACGTGCGGCAATCCTTAATCCAACACGAAAATCCCACAAACTTGCTTGTATAAGCAGCCACATCCCTTCCTCCCAATTTCAATTTCCCTGATGCCTTCCCCAATTCCAAAAAACCAAAAGTCAATTTCAATCCCCCTAACACCATCCAAGCCTCATCCCCTGAAGTCCAGAAGTCTAGATTTCAAAAGTCGAAGTCCACGTCCTATGCTCCAACATCCAATTCTGACCTAACATATCAATCCATCCCTCATTGCTTTTGAATGTAAGCCAACAATTTAAACGTCAAGCCGAAATCCAAATCCAACGATAAGCCAAAGTCCAAATCCAACATCAAGCAAATCAAAGCATGGGCCCTTGACCGAAGTCTAGATCCTCAATCCAGCTAAGTACACACGATTCAATCAGCAGGACACATATCCTCAATCCAGTAGTTCCAAACGATAAACACCAATGCAATCCGATCTCAATCCTCATCCCACACATAATTAGATTACATACAACGTATAGGTAAAATTATTTTATTTTATTTATTTATTTTATTATTTTTAGTTCAATTATTTTATTAACCTATTTTTTGTTTTAGTACAGTCTTTTTGTATTATTATTATTTTCATATTGCAAGATATTTTTTAGATAATTCTAATGAAATTTAGTTAAATTGAGCTTTTAGTAAAATCGAGTTTTTTTGAAAATTAAACGTATCTTCAATATATCTTATAGTTAAGATTTTAAAAAGATATATATTGAAATACGTATTTTACAGTTAAAATTTTAAAAAAATACATATTGAGATACGTATAAAAAAAAGATATAGTCAAGATTTGGAAAAATACGTATAAGATATGTATTTAACCGTATTTTTAACGTATCTTATAATTACGATTTAGAAAAGATACTTTTAACACGTAGTAGTTTTAAAATTAAAAAAAAATCTTAACTGGGTTTTTCAAAAGGATTTAGCTAGTTAGGATTTTCTCAAATTTGTGAAAATTAGATTTTTTAGGTTTTTTTTTTAATAAAAAATTGATAAATAAACGTAAACTTGGCTCAGTTTTCGAAATAACAATAACCTACCAATTAAATATTTTATAAAAAGAGAACTACGGTTAATTTGATCCAGACTAACGGATATGTAAGCACTTTCGGGGTAACGTATAAAAATTAAAAATATTTTTTTTTCTTAGAAATTCGTAATAAAAAAATATAAAAAATCACTTTAATTATCTTTTGTATATTTAGGTAGATTTTAATTATTTTTTACAAAATTATAAAAAAAAATAAAGCCCATTAATTTTTCTTTAATTTTACTTAATCTTAATAGGTAGCCCCCGAACTTAATTTTTCTAGTTTAATTTTCTAAAAAATCATTTTTTAGAATATCCACAAATTAGTAGTTAAATTAGGGTTTTTCAATTCGAAAACCTTAATTTCATTTTTTACCAGTTGAATTGGTTGGAAACTCTAATTTTTAAATTTTTTAAGAAAAAATATTTTTTTAATTTAATATCAAGCAATTTATATTAAGTATGTAGGGCTTAATATAGATTTAATTAAGAAAACCAAAATAGAGCTCGACAGAATTGGCGACTCCACTAAGGATGCTTAGTGGGCTAGCCTTGTAAAAATTAAAAATTAATTGAAGAGCTTTTGTATTTTTTTTTTATTGTATTATAATTGTATTAATTGTTTTTTTAGTAATGCAAGCCCTAAGAAAAAAAAGCTAGGCGCAATGAGCCTTTGTGGGAAATTGGGGGGAGGGTTGGGAGGGGGTGGTGTCGTGTGTTCAACTATAATCGAACTTGGGCTACCTTAAGAACTTATGATAAGCCTCCATTATATAACTCTTAACTCACTGGGGTCTTTACCCCTGCCTGATGGTGATAAGTGAGCCTACTCAAACTTCTATGTAGCCTATTAAGCTTCTCTTCAAAAAGTCTTGGAGGTACAGAGCATGAGACTCGTAAACCCCACTCTCTTACATCATCTTTTTTGAAAAATGGGTAGTTATTCTTAAATTATAGGAATCAATGAACAGTTGGCTTGATCTTATTCTTCAAGAAACGGGAAATTTAAGAAAAATTGGTAACCCTTACATATAAGTATTCATAAACTTTATTTTTTTTAAAAAAATCCTATTTCAAATCTACTTATATATAAAGGTATTTCTCTACTGCCAATTTGTAATACTTTTTATAATTTATTAATTATCGACTCCTATTGCATTGCATGCGTGTGTTGCATACTGCATTTTTTTTTTAATATTTGATTTTATTTTGCCAATGCTCGTTTCAATTTAATTGCTTTCATTCCTTTTATTATACGTGTTTTATTTTTATCGTTTCTTGATAAGTGAAAGACCGCATAATTTCTAAGAAAATTTTTGAAAAAGCTGCAAAATTATTAATATCATATCAAACTTTGTTATAAATTTAATGATCTTATTATAAATAATCGCGTTATTTCGTAATTTTATGTAACATAGATATGGAAAGTCAGGTCAGTATCAACCTCGTAAAGCCCGTCTTAGTCAAATTCGTTAGCTCTTATAAATATAGGATTGGATTTTTAGGAAGATTACTTAGGATTTTTATTTTTCTTAGTTCGTTGTATAAGTTAGATTTTATGATTGTTAATAAATTTGTAACTTTATTAAATGATAACCTTTATTGATTGCACAGTTTTTTTACTCATTTTTTTTTATTTCATAATGGTTTCCTTAAACAAAAACAAAAAAAAAATTAATAAAATAAAGAAAAAAAACTTTTGTATGAGCTTGTAAATTTTTTAGACATGTAATTATGGAAGTTATGATAAAAATTATTATAGAACTATAATTTTTTTTAATGCTTTTAGAATTTTTTTTTTAAAGGAGAAATTTCGAAATGGTATTTTATAATCAAAAATCAATTTCATGATGATTGTTTACTTAGTTGATTTCTATTTCAATACATTACATGTACCATATCACTAAAAACTAACAAAATTAAAAAAAATCAAAAAGATGAAAAAAAAAATAATTTAACTATCAAATTCCCATTTTAAATTATTTCCCATCTTAGAGTTATTAATATTGTAAACGTCTAAGTCCTCATTCTCCGTATTTATTTATTAAGTTGTCATAATCTTGATAGAACTTTTTCTACAAGTAGTCACCCTTATGTTATCTTTTAATTAGTCTCTCATTATAAAATAATTTTCACTTTTCTATATCACCCTTATGTCATTTGTGTCATCGGTTGTAGTTTGAATGTTTTAAATTTTTTTTTTTTTTAGATTCATCAACGTCAATATTAGGCTTCTGTAACATAAAATTAATATGTTTTTTCAACAAAAGTTTCAAAAAAAAAAAAGGAAAAATGAAATGTTTTCAAAATTAAAAACTTGATTTTTTTTTTTTAAAGAGAGGGAATGCAATATTGTTAATAGGAAGGGATTCTTGCAGGCTTTGAGAAATTGCTTTTTATGTAGTCTAGTCCAACTTAGAGCCTATAATTGTTTGTTAAAAAAATCGAAGATGTCTAAAGCTCTTGAACTAAGAATAGCCATAGTAGAAGGGGTTTTGAGCAAACACGAGAAACAAGTCGAAGCTATAGTTTATATCCAAGCCCAACGGCCTATTGATACACTATCTTAGGCATATGAGTCTAAAGAGTTGCAAATTCAAAGGCCCATTATCAACATGATATAACATTTGGAAAAGTTGTCAGAAGTGAATTTGAATTGTCAAGCCTAGGAGGCATGTTACTACCAAGGTTTGGAAGAAAGGGTTGCTACTCTAGAAGAAAAGTTGGTGATATTAGAAGAAAGGCTCATTAGCATAGAAATGGCAATAGGTTATGTACTCAAGCAGCTTAGAAATTTTCATCCTAATGTGAATAGGAAGTCATAACCCAAGCGTGAAGATAATTCAACAAAAGAAAAGTCAGGAACGAATGTGCTAATTGGAAAAGCCCATAATCAAGACAAGCCCGTCCACAACAAGATGAGGCGATTTAAACAATTCAAATGCCAATGGCCCAAGTGTTCAAGCAATTAAGAGATGCAGGACTATTGACATATGAAAGCCTAACAAAAAAATATAAGCCAAGAGATCATGACCCTAACAAATGGTGTGGATATCATGTGGGCCAAGTGGGGCATACCACAAAAGACTGTTGGAAACTGAAGCATAAGGTACAAGATTTGATTGATGCCAAGATTATCCGACCAAATTTTCTAGAGATTGATTAGTCAATTAACAATGGTGTTCTTTCCTCAAGTTCTGAAGAAGCATCGAACAGACACCTTCCAGTATTAGGCATTGAAGACCTACTATTATCATCTGACAAGGTGGTTCACCATTTAAAGCAATTAGGTGTATCTCCAAGAGGTCAATTCAATCGAATGGGCCAAGTTCGAAGAAGTAATAGAAATAGGGGTAAGAAGTAGAAACGAATTTTAGTTCTTATATTTTCTTTCATTTTAGAGCTTGTAATGAATACGAGCTATTGAATAAAACAGTTTTCATGTACATTTTCAGCTATGTATACTATAAAGCTAGCTTAATTTAAATAGGGGCATTTTGAATGAATGAAAATGAATAAAGAAAATATGAACTTGAAACTTAAAATTTAAAACTTTCCACTTAAGGGAATAATAACACATTACTTGAAAAGTTTAGGGTGAAAAGAGGCAACCTATATCTCAAACACTAACTCTAGACACACATGAGAGAAGAGTACCATCAAGGTGAATCAATGAGTTCATTCCTTAAAGGAAGCCCATCTTAAACTTGGTATACGTGTAAAAATGATATTAAGCATTCAGTTCATCATCCTTAAATGCAATTATCCCTTGTAAACTTATTTGAACCTTTAGGGGGGGGGGGGGGGGGGGGGGGGGGG